>JAQBSW010003626.1:0-80156 GCA_029291075.1 Eudiplozoon nipponicum
CATAAACTTGCTCTCGTAGGTTTTACGTTGTTTAATGGCCAAGTCAGTGGTAATACCGACACATCAGCTCCAGTATCCAATTGCATTATTACTGGCTGTCCGTTGAAGAGTTCTAAAAATTTAACTTTAATGAAAATCCTTAAATTTGGCAATGTTTCCCACACTTCCTTTTCTTCAAAGGTCATCTGGTTCGGACCACTTTTTTGTTTGTTCTGCTGGTCTTCATTCGATCTACCCCTCGGAGCCTCCGAAGGATTAATATTTGTGCCCTGATCTCGCCCACCTTTATTTGTGAGATTGTGAACCCTGTTTCCCCACTGAACTGGCCGTTCTCGAGGAGCAGTACATTGGTTTTGCTGACGCTTATACGCCGTATTCGTCGGAGCTGGAGTCCTTATATATTGACTTTGCTTCCAGGCCACTGGCTGTTGCCTTCTGTCGCGGAATTGATTATTATGCCGCGAAGAATTCCAGTACGGTATGTCGCTCCTGCCAGATGTTGTAACTGGACCCATGCGTGGAGTTGCAGCTGCCACTTTGTTTGTCATCATGGCCGAACTTTGAAGAGCCTGAAGTCTCTCTTCAAGGCCTCCCTGGGCGCTGGATATTGCACCGTATCTGGTAGGATCCAGCAGCATGAACATGATGGCCTCATGCGGTTGCAACCCGGGTAAAGACTCAGTAAGCTTCGAGAACCACCGCTTGATACGTGCCATGGTATCCATGGGCATCTCACCCAGTAATGGTTTCAGGCTGTATAATTCTGAGAACACCTCCTGGGGCCTGGCCCGGAAATGATCCAACACTCGTCTTTTGTACTCTTCATACTTGAGGTCAACCGGCAATTCCAATTGGACTGCTACTGTCCGGTCCACTAATTCCTGGACAGCCACACGCACAATAGGTGCTTCTAATGTAAATTTTTGGGCTCGAACTGATGCTTCAAAGTTTTCGAACCACAACTGTGGCCTTTCCAAATGTAGTGTTGCCAGCATGGGCTTAAACTCTGATGACGGTCTGAAATAACTCGTCGGTTCGGCTGAAAACGCCGGCATATTTCCTCCTGATTCCTCTTCCGCGCGGTCGCCATTGTTCTGGTAACCTATATTGGGTGGTCCGCGTACACGTATGTCGTCTGTGTTTATTATCAGCGTATCGTCCAGACGAGACTTAATTATGCCTAATTCTGCAGTTAAATTATTCATTTGAGAAGTCAGTCCCTGAATCAACGTTTCCAACCCATCAGAAGCCATTTTAAATGTACCACAAATGCTTTATTTTTACTCAATTATATATAGAATTTTGCTCGCATAACGAGCATCGATTTAATAAAACAAATTTACAAATATTAATTAATTTATGTTCACTTCGGCTCGAAGTCTGCTTTTATCATTGGGCTGACTGCTTCATTCTTATACGGGCGCTTCTGCGAGGAATTTCTGTTGAAATAATGTCTGCCCTAGATAAGACTCTTTGTTCATTATTTGTCTTGAAGGTGGCTATTGCCACAGCCGCGACTTGATATAAACACCTGACCAATTATATACATATATTTGTCAATATAAACTAAGCATTGTTTAATTTTGGAAAATGCAATTCATCCAGTAGACTGGTTTCCTCCGTATTGGGATCTTATCACATACTTTCCAGAATTTGCCACAGACAGGTCTCGAATCTAGACACGTTTTCTTCGGAATCCGGTTCTCCAATGACTGATTCATGGCCAGTCGAGTAAAGTGTCATAATAAAGTAACTTGAATTTTTAGTCTAGGTGCATGTTTTTATATAAAGGGCTTCGTATATGTGAAATAATATTTCTGTTTTTCTTCGAGTTAAACTGATAAATTCATTAATTTCCATTATATTCGTTAAAATATATGGTGTTTTTGACGTTGCCGGCCTTTTTAAATTAATGTCTGTAGTAAGCGATTGGGTATTCTATTCATAATTGATTTTTTGTACATCCAATATATATATATATATATATAATGTCCATGCCTTTTAATGTTACACAGTATATTTATAATTAGGAAGAAAGAACACATTAATAACAAAGTGGATAAAGGCCATTTATTTCGTAAATACTAATCATCTCTTATACAATCATACATATTTATACATTTTGGGTTTTCAATTGATTATGCTAGTGGTAACAAATCTGACTCGTTTTTACTTCTGTTTCTTGTTTTGGCTAGTTGGTAAGTGTGTATGCGTTTGTGTTTGTGTGTATGCGTGTTTGCATGTAAAGGTCATTCTCGCAGTATTGCAAAGTGATGTCTGAGATCTGGTCATTATTGTTTTGATGGCTTGAGAATTAACCATTTGTGCGCATTGTTCACTGTTACATGTACGAGTGCTATTTTTCCCAGTGTAGTTGATCGTTTCACCTTGTTGCGCAAATTTATACTCTTCCACATGGTAATAGCTCCTGTGTGTGATTGTAGGTTAAATGCTCTATATTGTTTGGAAACTCTGTCACTGTATGCGTCTCTCTTGTTATATATTATATATATATATATATATATATATATATATATATACACACATATATATATATATATGTTACTGTAGATACATATATATGTGTAAGTTATGGAGGGTTTGGAGAGACTCTGCGATTGGTTCTTAATACTCAGTTCCATAATTTTATGTTTGGTCTGACTTTAGAATCTTTAAAACGCTTTAGGTTATTGTAGATCCATGACCAAAATTATAAATCATCGATAAATATTAGAAAAACGACAATAAATAAATGGTGACTCAGCAAATATTAAAGCAATAATAACTTTTATTTTAAAGTAGAGGGTTAATTTTTCTATCAACTTAGAGCTCTTATTAAAATTTAAATGTCCAAACCGGTTGGAGCAAACTCTGCAAGACTGCATGGTTAATCGAAAGCTCGTAAAGCCACGAAAACCTCACGAGCTTCTCCGAAACGGCCCATAAGATAAATGGTCAAGACACTGCAACATTAAGCGTCAAAGATTTTCCACAAACGGCTTCAGAAATTTTTTAAATAAAAACACCATCAAAGACACCTCCGCGCTAGCAGATGAACTAAAAAGGCAAAGCATCCAAGAAAGATTTGTCTCACTTTCTGTTAAATCATTATCTATGAACATTCCAATAGACAAAAAACGATTATTATGTGTGCGCGACGCAATCAACTGACTGTCATCGCGAATGAGTGTATCCAAGCACGAGAACGCAAACCAACACTTCTGCAAATCCACCCACACAACCGAATTGCGTCGGTAGCTTAGCGATTATAATTTGTAAATTATTTTCTCAGACAGTATTCATACCAATACGTTTGGCGTCCTATATTAAGGCGTGATGGTGATGTAAAATCAAAAGTTGTCCGAAAAGAATTTTTCATAATGTATTTTGTTATTGATATCTAATTCTTAGAGCGCAATTATCTAAACCGAACTGAGATGTATTAACTTACAAAGCTTCTGTTGCAACACTTGGAAGTAGAATGGAAAACTCATATCTGATTGGGTGATTTTAGTATTAGATGGGGAGAAACGTCTTTTCCCATAAACTAGACCCGAATGAGAGACTTTGTGGTTAGTTCGATGAATGGATTCTGCAGTTCACCAATCTTCATGAAAGACTAGTTCGTGGGTCAAGAGCCTTTACATTCAACGTGGTAACGTATGGACAATCTTTGGGCTTCAACAGCATACATGGGCAAGCCATGGCTGCTAGAATTTCACTGAGCATATTTTTGGCGTGTTTTCTGTTGTAGTACAAAAGAGGAAGAGCCTTCAGTTACCTTCTTTCAACATATTTCTTGAACTTGGCCGTGTTTGCAAAGTTTTGCACGAATTCCGTTGTCAATAAAAAAGCTCATTGTGAATTTAATGACTACACATTGAAGTATATAATTAAGATTTACCTTTATTTTTCCGATTATATACATTTTTTCCAAGAATAAAATAAAGGGCCCTCCTATTTAAGGGCTCCTGTTTTGCATTCCTCCGGATTAGCTTGACTTTGCTTATCCAATCATTAAGAATCATAATTATACTGCTTGGCAGACGATGCAGTATCGCATTTATATTATTTCCAATGTTTGTGGTTATCAATGGATTATAAAGGAACACCTGATCGTCCATTTCTATTGGGGTTGTAATATTTGCATCTTAGATAGTCTAATACCCAATGTCGACTGGAAATACCTTCCCATTGGTTTACTTTTAGAGTTTTCTTTCCATTAGAAAAGATTTTTCCACAAGACTTTTTAAAGGCACTAGAAATCGCCTTTGAACCTGCTGTTATTGAAAGAACTCAGACAAGTATTAACTTCGGTTTTCAAAGGTCATTTTAGATGCTCGCTATAAATGTATTGACAGTGCCAGAAAAGTGACACTTTATAACTATACAGTTTTACTGCGTACCCGTGAAGTAAACTTGGTGGGGTGACGGGCTACTGATCTTTGAATGTGAATGTCATTGCTCTGTTCCGTTCGCAAGAGAGATGGCGTTAGTGCGGGTTCACTGATTGTCACAGAGTTGACAGTGAATGGCGACGGCAAAAGTGGTTGTAGCAAGACGTTTGGCCTGAAAAGGGCGTCTGCAATGAAGTTTTGTTCGCTCTTGACATATAAGATATCAAATTGCCATTCGCTTAGACATGAAAGCTGTCTTTCCACTCTGGTTGGGTACTTGGCGATAGTTGAAGTCACGTTTCAATGTGCGTTAACTAATGGTGCATGATCTGTGAAAGAAACAAATCTGCAACTGCCAATGATACTGATAAAATGGCGCACTGCGTCGTGGATGGCGAGGAGTTCTCGATCGAAAGTGTCGTATCTTGCTTCTACTTGTTGGAGAGTACGCAAGTAGAAACTGATAGGCTTCCGAATCCGTCGATCTCTTGTTCCAACGTGGCTCCAATAGCAAATTTAGAAGCATCTGTCGTGAGTATAAATGGTCGTTGAAAATCTGGATGCGTTAGAATTGTAGCATTTGCTAACGAGTTGATGGCGAATGGAAGTAATTCCTCGTTTTCAGATGACCAAGTAATGATGGAATTATTGCTAAGCCCTATTCGATTCCGCAGGTGCCTGAACAAAGGATAAAGTTGTCTTGAAAGACAGGGAAGGAACTTGCGATAGTAGTTTAGGACTCTCAAATATTTCATGAACACTATAACAGTTTTCGGTGACTTGATATTCCTGATTGAATTCGCCTTAGACGACAAAGTTTGAATACCATGTGGCGTGATACGATACCCTAGGAAGTCCACGGATGTAGTTGCAATCTGTGTCTTGTCACAATTGATCTTAAATCCGTGGTGGGATAAGTGTGAGCCGACATTTTGTAAATGGTTGGCATGAGATTCTAAGTCTGATCTGAATACCATTATGTACTCTAGATATGACATACAGTAAGCGGCGTCGTCGCAAAGTATTTTGTCCATAAATCTTTGAAATGTCTGTGTAGCACACTTAGGTCCAGAAGGCATGTAAAGATATTCGAAAAGGCCAAATGGAATGATGACCGCAGTCTTTACAATATCTTTAGGCGCTACCGGGATGTCGTGGTAGCTTGTCTGAGGTGAATCACTGAGAAGAAATTGCTGCCGTTAATTTTTTCAAGTAAAGTTTCAATATTGAGAATAGGATATGCATAAGATTATGTCACTGAATTTAACTTGAGGTAATTTCCGCAGGATCTGTACGATCCCTTTGATTTAGAGAATAAGTGCAGTGGTGACGCCTATGAACTATTCGATGGTCTGATAATTCCCTCTTCCAACAGCCTTGGAAATTCCTCTTGTGCAGCTTTCAGTTTATTAAGAGCCAGTGGTCGCTTCTTGAGTGCAATAGGTTGCCTTTCTGTGACGATATTTTGCATCGTGTTGGAGACTCGGAGCTCTGACTTGCTGAGATCGAAAAGCGACATGTGTTCTCGAAGAGCTGCTGATATCTCTGGTAAATGATGCACTGAGATTGGCTGAATGACCTGTAACTCCAAACGCTTGTGAGGCAAGTGTCCAAAAGCTTTGCTCAAGTCTGGTGGAGGAGTCGATGATCCTTTGATTGGCAAGATCAACAAAGAGCCAAAATTTCTATGGAAATCAAGGCCAATTATATAGTTTGAAATTTTGGTGACGATGAAGTTGTGAGTAAATTCACGCCGAAAACCTATGTTGAGTGTGCGATACCAGCTGCCATAAATAGGTATGGGCTTCCTTGTAATTGTTGTGAATAAAACGCCAAGCGACATCTCGGCCATTGAATCTCTCTTGAGAACTGAGACTGCTGCACCTGTGCCTACGATGAATTCTTCTCCAGTTCTGAAATCAAAAAGATGCAGAACTTCGTTTGAATGTTTGGCCGGGTCATGCAAACAAGTACGCTGGCGAATGCGACTGACATGGTCAGTTTGGCTGTCTATGTGGCATATTCGGCGTGAACAAAGAGAGTCTATAGGAATATCAGACTGTAAGTGATTATTTCCTTGTGGCACCGTTGATGCCGTTGATGCGCAGAAAGTACGGTCTTCTACTTTCTGTGCCATGCGTTTCCTGATCCTGATGCTCCACTGCGCCTGTCTTTTGTGGTCTTTTCCGCCAACTGTGTAAATTGGCATTCATTAGGAAATTCTTCGGAACGTCAGAGACAGACTTGACATGAATAAAAAACTTCTGGTTATTATAGCACCAGTTCTTTGTGGCATATCTGTTAAAAGATTGCGGGGATCTAGATTGGCGCCTACTGTTGTTTCGTGTTTTGGTTTTAAAATTGGGTCAAGTGTTCACCTAATTTAGCTTAGATCTCCATATGGCCAATCATTCTAGAAATTTAGCCATGTTCGCTATTGTCCTCTCTAAAGAGGAGATCATATCATCCTGCGGGGAATGACAAAAGGATGACGAATTTAACTTAGGTTCCAAAACCCTAAATTCTAACTCGCATCTCTCAGAAATGTTATATATTGAGAGAGTGTAAGGGAGCTCTCTGCCGAACTTTTTTAGTAACTGTGGAAGATTGTTAATAAAAACAACTTATAAGCAAGGTGAAATGTATAAAAATGACTTCAAACGAAAGGCTTACTAAAATCTACTTCCATAGTTGAATCTGGTGTTATGTGCACAGAGCACAGATGAAATTAGTTCTTTCACAAAATCACAAGTCACAGTTCGGCACTTTCGATCAGTCAATAATTTTCTTTTACAAAATCAAAATAAATATTCAAAATAAAAATTCCAGTTTGGCACACGAGATCACAAAGCTGTACAGTCTTATACGTAGAAGAAAAGTTTTGAACGGAACAACTTCCCTCAAAAGAAATTCCCAACAAAAAAATTGCCCACAAGTCCTCGACTTTTAAAAGATTCACAACCAGAGCAAAGATTTCGTACATGTTAAGGTCAATTTACTGTGCTCCCAAAAAAATGAAATGAAAAAGAAACACAGTCGATAGCATTTATGCCAAAAGTTTTGTGATTTGTAAATAAGTAAAAGAACAGTACTGTTCTCAGTATCCTGGGGCGGACGCCAATTTGTAAAACGCCTTCAAGTAAATGCCGTACGACGTCACAAATCTGTGAGGAGTCAAGATGGTTGAGATTAATACTGTTGAGCCCTTATTAGAGCCGGTTTTTCGTGGTAGTGTCTAGAAATATTCCTAGACACTTGAGACCAGCTCTGGTTGACTGGCTGTTGTTCCTTCTGTTGTGATGTTGACATCAGTGGCGAGTGAGTAGCTGAGTAATCTCGCTGAAGATCTGCAGTAACTGGCACACGTGAAGGTCCAATAAGTAGATGTTGCTTCATCTCAGTCATTGTGCAGTAACAAGATTAGCGTGTGAAGAAAGTCCAATAATTCGCGTAGGTGAAAAGTCCGTACGACAGAAAGCACGCACACGTAGCGCACAGCAGAAGGCAAACGCGATAACTGACTGGCATGATAAATTCACCGGGCTTAAATAGCCAGAAATTGAAGGCTCCCACCCAAATTTTGCTTGTTTTAATTGGTTCTGCGTAAATTAAATTTGAATCTCATTTACGCAATATGTTGGCGAATTGTCCTTGAGCCGTTACACTATAGAAACAATATAATAGCTCAGATTTGCATTATTTTAGAAATTGCAGCTTCAATTTCTACATTGAACAATTAATTTATGCGGTGACTCAATATCAGATTATAGAGGGACTGTAGTAGGATCTGGGTGTTTCCACAATTGTAGATTTCAGCGCAGTATAAATTTTATAAGGTCACTAGTATTGAATAGTATAAGCATATATAAAGCTTTTTTATAAACATTGCTCAAGAATGAATTAGGCTCTAAAGTTAATATATGGCAGCAATTATTTGCACGCATCGCAGCGCCAGTTTATATCTTGCATTCGCTCGTTTAGGTGTAATTATACTGGTTCTAGATGCCGTCCTGTAGCAAACCCTCTCCTTCTCTCGAATATAATGAGTTGCTAATTCTTATAGTCTCTTGAACACTACATGATATTATATCCAAAATATTAAATTAACCCTGAACTATATATAATTCAAAGATTGAGCTAACCTTATATATTAGAGCACAGTGCAAATTTAATACAAACTCTGCATTGAACATTATATTTTACCGAGAATGAGAACGGTTGATATTAATAGTATAACAAAGTAAATATTGATGAGCTGTATAAATTATATAATATTGAGAACGTAAATAGCAACATTCCAGTATGTAAGCACAAAAAACATATTGAGCAAAACGATGCTGTACTAATACATGATAACTGCGACATAAAATAATAAATAATGCAATCGCCAAGAAAAATTTTGACTCGTTCCGAAACAACATTTGTGGAACTTTACTTTAATATCTAAAACCTGAATTCTAAATTGTGCCAACTAATTTCTAATTCTGAAAAGTTGTATAACGGCTCAGATTAATACGCCAACATATTGTCCAAATGAAATTCAAATTTTATTAGGCATTGCCAATTACAACAAGCAAAATTTGTCGTTAACCAATGGTGTGCGACCTTGCGCCTGCTCAAGAATATAAGCACGTTACACCAGGCAACAAACTAGACATTTCCGCTCTGCTCGCCACGTGTGATGCTATTGCTCTCTTTACTTCACTGTCTACGTACGCTGACTTCTGGACTTGTGTTTACCACGCTGTGTCATCGCGTCACATGGACTTCTGTCATGCCAATCTTCTTGTTGCTGCACAAATAGTTGCACGTAATCGATATTCTATTAATCGGATTTCTATTTGTGCCAGCCACCACGATGTTGCCGCAGGTATTCAATAAGACAATTCTGAGGCTTCGAGGACCAACTCACCTCTCTGGTTTTGACAACTCTTCTTATTCCGGTGCATTCACACAAAGGAACAATAGCCCATTTTCCAGAGCAGGTCTGAAGTGGCTAGAAGTACTTCTAGACACAGCGGCACTATTAACCTTTCTCGGCATTTGCCAGAGAACGCAATTCCGGCCACAAAAAGTGACTGCTTCTCATTATCTACGGCTTGTTTACTATTTTGTTACGTCGCACGGCATTTATAAATTGGCGGCAGCGCCAGTATTCTGAGAACAACACTTTTTTTACTTGTTTTGGTATCGCAAATAAAGTTGCCTTGTATTAAAAAAGGTATTCTGGGGATTCACATTAAATCGACGGTAGCACACCAAACCATCCTGTTATTCACCCTGTTTGGAATATTTCTTATTCAAGGTTTTATATGGTTTTCCTCACCGGTTGTGTTTAACCAATGGATACAGATTTTTGGGGTTTTTCGTGGTTATTTAGTTCAAACATTTTCTCTCCTACGTACAAGTTGTGCCAAAATTTGGAAGTAGATTTTGATTCTGAGTTTGTGGAAGCAGATTTCGTCAGTTATCTGTGGTTAAATCGCTCAAGTGTTACTTCACCTTTTTGCATTCCTGTCAAACTGTGGAAGCAGATTTTGGTAAGCGCTTAGATAGTAGTTTGCAATTTTTACAGGGAAAGTATGTTTAATATATATACATGTAAGTCACTTCCAAACTTGAATATCCCGAACTCTAAGTTAGCTCAATATCCATTCGCCAGTCTTACATCTGATGACGCTAGGCTATCCACTTTGGAGAGATGTATTTCAGATTTGAGTAAAATCCTTTTCTTCACGTACAAATTTTTTAAACATCTACAGCTGCAGTTTATGTTGACTTTTTCCGTCCACCAGAATACGCTACAAAGTCAGCAAAAGTAATATTTTTATTTACAATGACCACCTTATATTTCTACATGACCCGGCCAAACAACTCAATGAAATTCTGCATCTTCTCGATTTCAAAAATGACGGAGAATACATCGTAGACACTGTTGCAGTAGTTTCACTTCTCAAGGGTGATTTCATGGCCGAGTTATTTCTAGGCATTTTACATGCAACAGCTACAGGGGATCCTGTACCTACTTATAGTTGCCGGCATCGCACACTAAACACGGGTTTACGGTGTAAATTTACTCACAAATTCATCGTCGCCAAGGTCTGACACAACATAATAGGCTTTGATCTTCTTTTGAAATTTAGGCTTATTGTTGATATTACAATCAAAAGATCATTGACCCCTCCACCGGACTTGAGCGAAGTATTTCGAAATTTGCATCAGAGCGTTTGGAGTTACACATCATTTAGCTACCCTCAGTGCATCATTCAGCAGAGATACCAGCAGATTTTTGAGAACAAAAGTCGCTATTTGATCTTAGCAAGTCAGAGCTAGGAGTCTCCAACACGATGCACCATATCGTTAAAGCAGGACAACCTATTGCACTCAATAAGAGACCGCTATCTCCTGCTAAGCTGAAAGCTGCCCAAGTGGAATTTTCAAAATCATTGGAAGATTAAATCATCAGAACATCGAAAATTTCATGGGCGTCATCACTGCCCTTTGTCTCCAAATCACACGGGACGTACAGAGCCTGTGAAGATTATCGCAAGCTAAATTCAGTGACTAAATCCGATGCATATCGTTTTCTCAATATAAAAAGCTTACTTGAAAAACTCAGCGGTAGTAATTACTTCTCAGTGAATGACCTCACCCAAACACGATCATCACATCCTGGTAGCACAAGAAGATATTGAAAGACTGCAGTCATCACTCCATTTGGTTTATACGAATATCTCTACATGCCTTTTGGTCTCAGACATTACAAAGATTCCATTGACAACACACTCCGTGACGACGCCGTTTACTGTATTTCATATCTTGATGACATAATAGTTTTTAGTCCAGACATAGAATCTCATTCTAATCATTTATGAAATGTCCTCTCACACTTATCCAACCACGGACTCAAGATCATCTTCATCCACGGATTTCCTAGGACATCGTATTACGCCACAATATATTCAATTTTTGCCGTCGAAGGCAAATTTGATCAATTATATCAAGTCACCAAAGACTGAAAGTGAGCTGCAGAAAATTTTTGGAGTTCTTAACTACTATCGCAAGTTCCATCCCGGCCTATCAAGACAACTTTATCCGTTGTGTAGGCTCTTTAGAATCAAAAATGACTTAACAAGAACTTCATCATTTATTGGTGACATAAAGACGAGTAATTACACCATCTGATCATCAACTCGTTAGCAAATGCTAAAATGATAACGCATCCAGATTTCCAACAACCATTTATTCTCACAAGAGATGCTTCTGAGTTTGCTATTGGGGCCACGATAGAACAAAAGATCAACGGAGTTCAGAAGCCTACCAGTTTTTACTCGCGTACTCTTCAACCAGTAGAAACGAGATACGACACTTTCGATCGAGAACTCCTCGCCATCCACGGCGCAATGCGCCACTTCATCCGCATTATTGGCAGCAACATTTTTTTTGTTTTTAAATGTCACGCACTATTAGTTAGCTTACATCAAAATCCGATATCAATTGTCGCAAAGTACCCTGCTAGTGTAGATGGCCAGTTTTCAATTCTGAGTGAATGACAATTCAACATCTTTCATGTCAAGGGCAAACAAAACCTCTTGGCAGACGCACTTTTCACACTAGACATCTCACTACAATCACCTTCGCCTTTGCCATTCATTTTCAACTCCATAACTCTTAGGTAACCTGCACTAACGCCATTCCTCTTGCGACCAGAACAGCGCGGTGAAACTCAAATTCAAAGATCAGTAGCTCGTTACTCCACCAAGTTCGTATGCAAACACTGGGAAGGTTTACCCATGGTTTACTTCAATGTTACGCAGCCCAACAAGCCAGTTCTGCCGACCAGCTTTCAGAGAAAAGTTTTCAAATTTATTCATTCAATTTCTCACCCAAGAAGCAAGGTGACTGTCAGACATCTTATAGATAGTTTATGAGAGCACAGGCTCAGGCAGAACGCTAAACGATTGATTTCTGAGTGTGCTATGTGTAAAAAGCTAGATGACAAGTCACACACGTTCTAAGTTGTAACATTTCCCAAATACTTCACGCCTGGCCACCGTTCACATCGACATAGTTTATCTGACAACGGTTCAAAGTTTGAGTTACCTTTTAACTTTGATTGATAGATTTACACGATGTCCTGCGGCTTTACCTCATGGCACCATTTATGCAGAAGTATTCACTAACGGTTTTATCTTTGCACGGATAGCCCATTATGGTGTTCCTAACGAGGTCATTATTGATAGAGGCACTTGCTTCTCATCGGATCGTTTTAAAACAACCTTCGGTTCATGGGTTTCACCTTACGCTAGACGACTGCCTACCACCCCAAATCTAAAGTTATGGTAGAAGGAATACATAGGGAACTCCAAGCAGCTTCAGCATCCTCGTCCATTAATGGCAATTAGGTCGATGCATTACGTTTAGTCCTCCTTGCTATGCGTTCCCGTACACGTGAATCTATTAAAACGTTTTCGCCACAACTCTTGTATGGCACGTAACTACGCCTGCCTAGTCAGCTCCCACGTCTACTACCTGCAAAGGATGATTTATAATTTGAAACTTCTCGCTTACGTCTTATTTTCGGTAAGAAGTGTGAACGGCAGCCGAGGAGTGGTCATCGTCTAGTCTTCGTTCACCTGCAGCTCCACAGCTGCGAGAGAGTCCTCGTTCGTAACGACGCTACTCTTACCAAAATATCGCCGAGAGGAATTTTTTTTCTTTTTGCATTTTTAATTAGAGACAAGAAAGTGATGTAACGGCTCAGATTAATTTGCCGACATATTGCTTAAATAAAATTAAAATTTCATTACGCGGTACCAATTAAAACAAGTAAAATTTTCCGTTAACCAATAGGGTCCGACGTTGTGCCTGCACAATTATATAAGCACCGTACATTTACCATACAACACACTTGATATTTCCGCTATGCACGCCACGTGTGTTTGCTGTCGCGTTCTCTACCTGACTGAATACTCGCGCTGATTTCTGGACTTGCATTTACTACGCCGTTTCATCGCGTCACGTGGACTTCAATCACACCAATCTTCTTGTTGCTGCACAACTGGTCATACGTAATTGATTATCTTTTAATCGGAATGCTACGTGTGCCGTCCACGAAAGGGTTGCTGCAGATCTTCAATAGGACAATACTTAACCTTCCATGAGCAGCTCAAATCTCTGGTTTCGACAACTCTACGTAACCCGGCGCATCCATAAAAGCAACACTAGCCAATCAGCCAGAGCATGTCTGAAATTTCTAGAAGTACTTTTAGACACTGCCACACAAATTAACATTCTCATCATTTGCATGAGAAATCAATACCGTCCTTAATAAGGACCACCCACAGTAACAGTCTCTCAATATCTATGGCTTGTTTACTCTTTTGTGAGGTCGCACGGCATTTACCTGCAGTCAGGGCGTTTACAGATGCAATGTTAAATTAAATCAAATATAAATATAACTGCCCGATAAATTACCATACGCAATAATAAGAATTTTGAGTACATTACTACAATTACGATTACGCATTTTCAAATAATAAACTAGAAATATGGCGTTCTGAAATGCTACAACTACTTATATGTATTAAAGTGATATGTCCAATAACAAAATTCTGTGAAGTAGAAAAGCACTCAGCATTTGAAGAGAATACCTAGTATGTTTTTTATCTGCATGTCTTGTTTACATGCCGAAAGATACGAATTCTCTAAATAATTCACTAATGTTTATAGATGGCAAAAATTATGTTAAGCTTGCTTCAAGAACCTAATCGCATATATATGTATGCTTATTGTAACCGTTCATTAAACCGATTTCGCTTGAGCTGAAAATGCGGAGATTGTTTCATTAATAACATTTTGATGACTAAATCGAATGTGGACTGTTTGTTTCGTTATTGAATTTGTTTCCCCTTCACGGTGCTAACTGGAATCATATTTTCGGCATAACATTATATCTTTCTTAATTCTGAAACAAAAATATACGTAAGACTACTAGAAATGAGAGACGTATGACTGATTTTTCATGAAGTATATAATCTGCGGTTTGAGCCACCTTATTTAGGCTGGCTTCTTCCTTTGAATTTAATCATGGTGGTCGAAATGCGTCCGTAAATGTGACCTGACAGTATTTTTACTATATAAATGAAAACTAGTTGCTCGGGTGTTGATTAAAATTAAATAAATCTATGTTGCAATCTTGCTATGAACACTTAATCCATTAAATACATACATTTACCAATATAAAAATAGCGCTGTATTATATCGAAAAGCAATTCATCTAGTAGACCGGTTTCGTCCTTTTTAGGAACTCATTACGCACTGCACGGAATTTGCCGCGGACATGGATCGAACTTGAGCACATCTGCTTCGAAATCTGTGGCTTGAATAACTGAACCCCAATCACACAATACACACAGTTTTCAGTTATTTAGTAAATAATGATTCTTGGCTAACCTTATTTCTATGTGGAACCTATATAGCATACCTTTAGAGCTACAAATTAGATCTTTAAAAACAGTTTCACTATGTTGTGTTCTTGTTAAATAAAATAGAACTGGTGTTTATTCGAAGATGTAAAACTTTAATTTAAGAACTATTGTCATGATCCGCGCAATTATTGATTGTTTATTTGTATTACCTATGTTGATAACGCCAAAATTGTAGAAATTTAATGATCGCGACTCTATAGAAAGTGTGCATCCGAGATTTCCCACTATGGACCATGATTACTGGGGGAGGGGAGGTGACAATAGCATATCTAATATTATATCGCCTATAATTCCATGAGGCTAGACCCTGATAAGTCAGTTTAACGTCATGCTTTGACGTTTTCCACGAAAAATCGAAATGCGACAGTACGTGTGAATGACGAACGTTTTGCTATGTTGTGCGTCTGGTTGGATATAAATATTTAAATACATATTTCAAGCCCGCAAATCGTATTTAAAGAAATGCTGCCACCATGCGCGCAGTCAATAATTCTTTAAGCTATAATCAATTTAATTAATTACCCTAGAATTTATTTGTCCGGTGAATAAAACCATATTAAGAAAATAATATTTGGGCACATTTATTAAAATTACGAAATCCCCAGTATGGACAACAAAAGCACGACGGGAATCCACTAAGTAATGCAAGATTATAATGCACGACAATTTTCAGGTCGTGTTTTAAAGCAAAATTCGACTTCAACAGATCAAAGACAGTTTAATTCATGGGCACACTAAATTTCTAATGGCTGATAATCTAAAAATACTAAAGCACGCATTCTGACTTGTGTGAAAACCAATCACTTGCTGCTCTTAATGCATCACTTGTATAAGCGTGATTAATTTGCTACGTACACACGGCACAAATTTCTTGCCCTGCTTTCGGTCAGTGCACTGGATTAAACAATAATTGATTGCGTGAGTGGTGGAAGAAATTCTTTAAATTAAGTTTGCGAGCTTGATGTAAGCACCAATTCCATTGTATTTCACCAATCGTCGAACAACATGGCTAAACTACCGCCAGTCGCACGTACTGACGCGTTTCGACCTTCCATGATCATCATCAGAGTACGATGACAAACTGACTAGCAAGGATTAAACCGCATTGCATATATATGGAAAGCAAACTTAGATATCCGGCTATCATCTCTAGTAGTCATTCCTAGTCTGATTATGGAAGATCGAAAATCGTCAGTGCGTGCGACCGGAGGTAGATTAGCTATGTTGTTGGACGACTGGTTAAATACAATTTGATTGTTAGTTACTTCAAGCTCTCAAACTTGATTTAAAGAATTGTTACCACCAGCCGCGCACCCAATTGTCGTTTAATTGTATTGTATATATATGTGTGTGGCGAAAGGTGCAGACAGTTTAAGTTCGTAACTACATAGAAATTGTGCAGCAAACATTTCCAGTCAATTACAATGTATGCAAGACTACAAGGGATGAGAGTCGCATATCTAAGCTTGCTTTCCAGATATGTGTAATTCGGTTTCATCCTAGCTGGTCAGTTTGCTGTCGTACTCTAATGATGAACATGGAGGGTCAAAATGCGTCAGTACCTGCCACTGGCGGTTGTTTAACTATGTTTTTTGACGACTGGTTGAACCAATTGAATTGGTGTTTATTTCAAGTTTAATGGATTGCCTATACTCTTGCTAATATGCTGACCGGTACATTTGAAAAAAAGATCTATTATTATGTTAAGCGAATCCATTTCGTAGTTATCCTTTACGTGTGGCCGCACGCTAATTCATCAAAAAATACTTTGCCCTCAAAATTATATTTTTAACTTTCTGACGCCAATCTGCACAGCAAACACTTGGCAAGGCCTGCAAAACTTCCTTCTTTACGGACATCACGTTATATTCCGCCCACTTCAGGGCCTACTCAGTTAGACTTCGAAAAATAGATATTTAGAATAACATTTCTTTAAAGACATCAATAGCAACAATACAAAATAATGTTTTACAATATAATTACTTTACTCGACTCAATTGTATAAGGTATCACAGTAATATTCGCAGAGCGTTTAAATTGGTGACCGCGCCAAAGCAGCAGTGAAACTATCACCATTACTAGCAGAACAACGTTTTAAACAGATTATTGCATTATTGCACTTATCGAATATTTATTCCTTTTTGTGGGATCAAAATGGAACTTCGAGAATAAAACGCCGTGGGCTCTCTTTATTTTCTTATTGGCTTTCTGCGCCAAATGCAACAATTTAATTTTCAGGTACGAGGTAAATGTAAAGAATGCACATCTGGAAATATTATTTAGAATACTTTTGCTGGACTACTTTCGCATAATATTCTATTCTAAAACCAAATTTTAATCAACCTACTTCGATTTGAAGACATTTAATTGATTGATATTTGACAAGTGCAGAGATTCTTCTTCTATTCTCTAGCGGAAACCTCTGAAACTCCATTTTCATTTCTATACGTGTATTATAATACCGACTATGCTTAGATCGTAAGGAAAGTTTCATAGAATTTGTAATCTTAAACTGGTAATCTGAGCCCCATAGAATAACTCCTGTTCATTTTCCAATCACAACCGTAATACCTTCCACTTTAAAACCGGAATTCGATATGCTAAAGAATCAAAACTTTATTAATTATTTTCCTATGACAATTGGAAAAGTATTCTCAAGTTAACACCGCAAAATCCTCAATTTTTCTAGAAAGATGTTTAACCGTAAAACTAGAAAACAATTAAATTTTCTTCTTTGATTGACTTCCTCGTTTCGAATAAATAATCACTGTTAAATTAATTATAAAAATAATACATTTGGCTAAGCAGTGAATAAAACATAATTTGATTTTAAATTGCAATATTAGATTTAATGGTGTGTTCAGGAAGTAAGATGGCAGCAGGACTCGTATGCGGAATGATATCTTAACGCAAGACGTTCTGGTTCGGTTGGATATACGAATCTTCTTTATTTACTGAGTTCAGTAGACGGTAGTATCTACAAAATCTCCAGTGTCACGATTTAGGTTTTAGAAACACTTCTATTAGAAGCACAAATTTGGTATTTTATCGTGCAGAAATGCCCTCTTCGCGCAATTTTCCAACAGTGACACACAGCCTATGTTAAACTAATAGCCAAGCGTTTGCCGAACAGGATAACGATGTCACAAAATCAACTTGGTGCTCAATTCATGTCCTTAAATTAACGGTTAAAAAATTAAAACGAATTTCTCAATTACGTCTCCTATTACTGGGGCTTTGAAACCAGAAAGTTCCACTTAAATTAAGATCTTCTTTACTCCTGTTTTACTTTAGTTGCCAACTCATAGTAAATAATCAAATATAACGCAATTTATTTTCACCACATCCGATCTAACTATGCTAACATTTGCGCCATTGTTGATTAAAAAAATTTATTCATTCAAATGTTCTGAATGATTAAGTTGATGCTCTTGAAATGGCCAATTACCTTAACATATTAGTTTATGCAAAATATAACTAACTTAGCAACTGTTCTCTTGCGTTTCTGACTTATCAAGGCTTCCGCGTCTGACTTCCTCGAAAACATAAATATATTTTTGTCGGTTCGATTTAGAGCCTTTCTGGCGCAACCTCTTCATCTTATGACTCCTTGGGAAGGATCATTACGTTTTTGAGCGAATTATTCCAATCTACCTGCTTTGTGCTGTTTTTCCATCTTGAACACTTAAACGAGTGAAGTGACTGTCCTTCATTTTGCACTATAACCTCCGTGTATATTTATTGTGTGCCATGTACTACCGGCGAGGTTGATCGAAACTGACGTACAGATGATTACCTTTTGCGTGAAATCCGTATTTCGACCACGAGATTTTTACCTAGCCTTGGCTATGCCGTCGAATTTGCAATTCATATTCATTACCTTGCCATGCATACAACAAACGATTTGCTGTAATATCAGAAGAAATATAGTACGTTCTGCTGAATCATGAACGAACCTGCAGTAATGGCGTGTACTTCCTCGCTGTTTTTTATATTCCATTCAACCATTGTAGTTTCGGGATGTCGAAAACAGTCCTCCATTTATCTAGACTGAGGTTTGACTATAAAACTAGTACATAATTTTGCTAATTAATTGTATTGGCTCATCAGTATTAAATAAATAATAACTGCTAAATTAAACATAAGAATAACATTTTGGTTAAACAGTTAATTAATAAAATTATTTAATCTGAAATACACGATATTTAGTCGTGTCATCGTATCAGCTGCTGCAGGAAAAACGAAGCAACTACGCACCTGATAAAAATACAAAAAATTAGAGCTTAGCAAAAACGAGCATTCAAAATTAAAGTCATTACATTTGCGGGACAGGATAAAATTTTATTCAAATAAAGTTTGTGATCTTGAAATATACACCACTACTTTATATTATCAGTCGCATAGCATAGTAAAATTAACGCCAGTCACACATTTTTACGCGTTTTGACCTTCCATTATCATCATCAGCGTACAACGGCAAACTGACTAGCGTGGATCTCACTGCAAAAATATTATAAGCAAAGCCAAATAAGATAAGCAGAAATCACCTCTAGGAGTTTTTCGTAAATTCTATTTGACTTGTAATGTCTGATGCACAATCTCTATGCAGTCACAAAATTTAACTTTATAAATATTTTGCCACATATTTTTATAAGTTATAAAATTAAACAATCAATGACTGCGTGGGTAGCGTTAACAATTCTTTAAATAAGATTTTCGAGCCTGAAATAAACATCAATCCCATTATATTTAATAAGTCGCGCAACCCAGAAATACTACCATTAGTCGCAAGTACTGACTCGATTCGATTTTTTGTGTTAATAATCAGAGAATGATGGCAAAATGACTGGCGAAATTAAAAGGCAATGCATACATTAACAAAGCGGAATTAGATATGCCGACCTCACCTATAGTGGTCTCACGTATATTCTACTTTACTAGTAATGTCTGAAGCACAATTTCTATGCAGTCACGAAATTTAACCTTATGGATCTTTTGTCACGTGCTTAGAAATCACAAAATTAAGCAGACACTGATTGTGTTCGTGTTGATGAAATCTATTTAAATGAAGTTTGCAAGCTTCATATAAACACCAGTCCCATTTTATTTAACGATTCTCAAAACATAGAAAAACGACGGTCAGTCACACGAACTGAATTAAACTCCAATGAAACGAGACTACCAGAGGTGAACATCTCATATATAATTTCGCTTTGGTTATACATGCTTTTCTGTTTGATTTGCGCTATTCAATTTGCCGTCTTGTAATCGACACTTTATAAGAAAGAAAGATCAAGAGAGTTCGAAAGCCCCTAAAGTTTTGTTCGTATATTCTGCAACCGGTAAAAATCATATACAATAATTTTAGCGGAAACTTATCGCTAGCAAAACGTGGCGCGCCATTTCAATAGTATTTTCTGCTGCAGTAGATTTACCGCTTTCACAGCAAATGTGCGCTTCTTTAGCGTTCTTCGAAATTCGATTTCAAAAATTGCAAAGAAACTTGCTCGTGTAGAGCGACGTATTTCCCGTCTTAGTGAATGACAATTTTATTTTTTCAAGTAAAACGCAAACTAAACATCATAGTTGACGTGTTTTAAATGCCAGTTATCTCGCTAAAAACACTGTTTACGTCTTGACTAACAGTTTCAGCAGACCCAAATTAACGTAATCATTTTTACAGACAGAGCAATACGATGGCACTCAGATTCAAAATTATAATTCACCATCCAATTACGTTCATATTCATATCCGTCGTAAAGTCCATCCCCTCCTCAACGTGGTACGACGGTGTCAACCATGTCTCGATGGCCGATCGTACATGGGCTAACGGGGCTATGGCGGTGGTGTCACCAGGGCGTGGTGGATTTCCGACCGGCAATCGGATCTCCTATAAAATACCACATGAGCCCGACGACGGCACCATGACTCGGCGTGTGTTCCCCGCCACAAAAGGGTTCAACAGCCACAGGATTACATGGACTCCTGGACAGTACCCCGTACTTCCGAATGGCGAATGAGCTCTCAACAGCCACCGGCAACCATGCAACTTACTGCTGCCTTGCAGACTGCGCTTGGATGTGCAAAGGCTAGAGGTGCGTCCTCGATCAAAAAGCCGAGTGGTGAGGGGACACCACTTGTACCAAATTCCCAAGAAACTCCATGAAATGTGGAGCCGGCTTATCCTCCAAAAGGAGTCAGCCGCAGTAAAGTAAAGTAAAGTATATTCATATATCTGGAGGATTCATCTATTGTCTACTGAACGGTAACCCAGCCCTACAATCCTGATTTGCCTACCAGTCTCTAAAGGATTTTCTTTGATTCTATTGCCTACATTACTCACACAGTTATTTATTTGGCAATTATACTTATAAAATATCATTTTTGATCATAAAATTAGACAGAACATTAAACGATTTGTTTTCGTTTGTATCACGTGCTAACAGATTGAAATGGCTTGGCACGCTCATTCAAAATTGGAACATTTCCAAACAATGGCGACAAGTCTAGCAATTGTTACTCGAGTTCATGTTGCTAGTTACCATCTAACCATGATCGATCAATTTAATAGAAAACCTACATCGGTACTCCTTGGTATAATTTATACAGATGAGATCAATAAAATTTCCATTTCTGCATGGATATCCCATTTTGGTGTTTTTAGTGAGGTTAATTAATGATATGAGGTACACGTTTCTCCTACGATCGTTTTAATTCTCATTGCAATCCATTTTCGTATTTGGGAGTCTTTTCGTATCAATGGGTCACATATCTTTTATGGCATGGGCATATGCCTGCTTAGTCAGCTTATTTAATAACTACTTTTACAAGATATCACTTAAAGATTTTTGTCCTAGAATTAAATTCAGCAATATATGATCCCAGCAGCCCAGAGGCGATTCAACTCCAGTCTTAGTTAATCTGCAATTCCTCTATTGCAGGAAATTTCTTGCTCATAATAATACTGCCGTAACATGCGACTGTAACATTTAGTAATCTTGCACATTGTTAATGACTAGAAATATCGTTTGTACAATTTCTATGAATTCAGGAACATTAATTTTTGACAGTCCCAACCATACATTTCTAAGTTATTCAAATAAAAATTTTTGATTGCGCGGGTGATGTTAACACTTCTTTATATCAAGTTTGCTAGCTTCAAATAAGCACCACTTCCATTGTATTTGAGCAGACGCACAACACAGAAAAACTGCCGTCAACTTAATTTGGTCAAGTAAAATGACCTGTTCTTTTGTAGGGGTATTTTGCGGGGTTGCTATCTCGTTCGTGATTTTTTACCCGTTCTACATATCTAGGGTGGATATTATTACTACCCGTGCACCTAATCAGTCTCTGATCCTTTTCGGATGGTTGATATGAGAAAGCCGAAACTTGAGTTTCATACATATATTAGATATAATGTTGCAAATAGAAATATAATTCACAGTTAGTCCACACTGACCATGTGTAGGTCGACAATAAAAACAGATTTTAATGCAAGAGTAGGTCTTAAACACCATTCACAGTTAAAATAAATTGTCCGTCTTCTAGACGACAAAAGTTAAAATGATTTATGTTTACAAAGAGAAATGTTTTATGCACAATCAGTTATTCGCTTATAAATGTCTGAATTGAACTGTATTTATACCATCGATTTAAAACATAGGATGATATGGGAAAAGTCATCGTTAAAAGTTATCATTAAAAATGAAGGGGTAAGCCCCATACAGACTTCAATGACAAAAACTCGATTGAAAATACATGATGACATGAATGGAATCAATGTTAAAAGTTATCACTAAAAATGAGTATGTAAACCGTTTAAAGACTTCAATGATAAAAACTCGATTGAAAATACATGATGACATGAATGGAATCAATGTTAAAAGTTATCACTAAAAGGAATATGTAAACCGTTTAAAGACTTCAATGACAAAAACTCACAAAACTTTAGTTCACTGCTTACTATGGTTTAAACTCAGGTCATTATATTAATCCATTGTCCTCTGAAGTTGGATAGTCTTAACACAATATACACAGTAATTCCAATGCGTTACTTCTACAACTAAGCGAAATAAGTTCACTGTGACACAATAGTCCACCGCGTGTTTCATCCGTATCGTGCGCGGTTCTGTCTATTATATAAAACTCTTTTAATTACAAATAAAATTGCAGTTCAAGAAATATCGATTAAAACTGCTTGAAACTAACAGATATTGTTCCTAAAATCACAGTTAAGAGAAATATTGTGTAAGAACAGAGTTAGAATATTTGACCTTAAAGAGCACTGTATCAAACATCGTTGGGTTGTAACACGGAGCCGCGTGTTACATACACCCCCTCGACAATGAAAATTAGTACACAATGAAGGGGGCTAACCTTACAGGAGGTGTTATTGCTCTGACATAGCACGTAACGACTGATTTTGGTTCTGTCAACACTGATACTGGCTCCTCTATCTCTCGCGTTCTTGGACGGATGGTTAGGTCGAAGTGTTCGAGAAAGTCACGTCCAATGATGTTTCTTGTCGTGTTGGCGATGATGAACGAATATTTGAAACATCATTTTGATTTGGAGAGCGAGATTGTGTGTACTCGTACCCCAAACGTCGCTATGTTGGAGCCATTGGCGCAGGTCAGACTGCTGGTGTCGACTGGGTGGGTGGGTTCGAGATAATTGTGGCGTAGTAAGCTTACATCTGATCCAGTGTCTATGAGAAATAATTCGCCAGAGGTTGCGTCACGGATGAGAAAAGATGTTGATAGTGGCAACTGACGACGAGACTGGTTGCTGGCATTTGGGCGTTTGAAGCATGACTTGACTGGAGCCGTCGCCGTAAAGACAATAGTTTGATTGCGCTCTACCGCGAAAGCAACGTGCTTCGAGCCATCAGACGTGGAGCGGCCAACAATCTTGGGGTGCTCAGCCTCTGCTGCCGCCGAGGAGGCTGACCCCACCCGTCTTCCGAACCTTCCATGGGCGGATCCTCCTGAGTTGTTGAGGGTGACCGCGCCCACTTGAACGTCGCGTCTGTGCGCGGGAATGTGCAGCCGTTTCCGAGGCAATAACGTGTGTAGTGGCCTTCAAACAAAGTACCTGAATTTCTCAAAATCTAGCTGTTTATTAATTCCTTACTGGCTGTGAGTTCGACGAACCGGGGCACCATAATGTAGGGGTATTTTGCGGGGTTGCTATCTAGTTTATGATTCTATACCCGTCCTACATATCAATGGTGGCTATTATTACTACCCGTGCACCTAATCAGCCTCTGATCCTTTTCCGATGGTTGATATGAGAAAGCCGAAACTTGGTTTCATACATATATTAGATATAATGTTGCAAATAGAAATATAATTCACAGTTAGTCCACATTGACCATGTGTAGGTCGACAATAAAACAGATTTTAATGCAAGAATAGGTCTTAAACACCATTCACAGTTAAACTAAATTGTCCGTCTTCTAGACGACAAAAGTTAAAATGATTTATGTTTACAAAGAGAAATGCTTTATGCACAATCAGTTATTCGCTTATAAATGTCTGAATTGAACTGTATTTATACCATCGATTTAAAACATATGATGATATGGAAAAAGTCATCGTTAAAAGTTATCATTAAAAATGAAGGGGTAAGCCCCATAAAGAATTCAATGACAAAAAACTCGATTGAAAATACATGATGACATGAATGGAATCAAGGTTAAAAGTTATCACTAAAAAGGAACATGTAAACCGTTTAAAGACTTCAATGATAAAAACTCGACTGAAAAAACATGATGACATGAATGGAATCAATGTTAAAAGTTATCACTAAAATAGGATATGTAAACCGTATAAAGACTACAATGACAAAAATCTCACAAATATTTAGTTCACTGCTTACTATGGTTTAAACTCAGGTTATTATATTAATCCATTGTCCTCTGAAGTTCGGATAGTCTTAACACAATATACACAGTAATTCCAATGCGTTACTTCTACAACTAAGCGAAATAAGTTCACTGTGACACAATATTCCACCGCGTGTTTCATCCGTATAATGCGCGGTTCTGTTTATTTCATAAAACCCTATTAATTACAAATAAAATTGCAGTTCAAGAAATATCGATTAAAACTGCTTGAAACTAACAGAGATTGTTTTTAAAATCACCGTTAAGAGGAATATGTTATAAGAACAGATTTAGATTATTTGACCTTAAAGAGCACTGTATCGAACATCATTGAGTTGTAACACAGAGCCGCGTGTTACACTTTCCCTCAATATCTATTATGAGATTCTTTTTCGACATTGGCATTGTATTGTAACACGCGGCTCCGCGTTACAACCGAACGATGTTCAATTTTGACAAATATAGAGCTCTTTAAGGTCAAATAATCTAACACTGTTTTTACACAATATTTCTCTTAACTGTGACTTTAACAACAATCTCTGTTAGTTTCAAGCAGTTTTAATTGAGATTTCTTGAACGGCAATTTTAATTGTCATTAATAGGGTTTTGTTTAATAAATATACCCACCCGCGCGCAATACGCACGGAACATGCGGTGGATTATAGTGCCCTTGTGGATTTATTGCCCTTCTTGGAATTATTCTAAGTTTACACAATTGATTACTGTTCGTATATGATTTCACGCATCAGGACATCAGATGTTCCTCAATCACATTCACAAATCCTATAGGTCAATGAATTATTATAACTATATCATTTAAAACCTAGCCTAAAGTGGAGTAATTATTTGTGATGTTTTTTTCAAGACAGTTCTTACACGATTTTTATCCACAAATTATCAGTGACAATATTTACCAGTGACTTTGAAATAAATTGCTAATCAATCTGGATTTTCATCATCATATATTTTCAATTATTTACATGTATTCATCACAATTCAGACGTTTGTGTTCTTGAAAATTACTTGTGTATAAGGCATTCAATTGTGTTGAAAATACATCGTTTTGTTGCCGTCTAGAGCACGGTCCATTTTGTTTAATTGTGAATTGATTCACGCTTAGCTACTCCATTTGCAATAAAATGATGAAAATGGGTGAGTTTTCTTACTTCACCCTTCGTAAAAGGGACATGGATTAATACTGAACGCGGATCCTAATAACAGCTACCAGATATTATTTAGGAGGATAATTTCGCACTAAATAGACAACTAGCTCGCAGAACCTCTTACATTAGCTACAAAACCTCCTACAGTATAATAAGAATATTTATTGAATGATATGAAACTTTCATGTATTGATTTCTTAAGCGCATGAACATTACTCGTTTTTAAAAAATCCTAAAGAACATAACATAAGCTGTCATATTTGTGTTAGATGAAACAAGTTATATTTAACAGTATAAGAACTGAGTTAGACCTCAATTATTATATGAAAATTCACACCATGTGGCAGTTCTCGTGCCATATCGCAAGTAATTTATTCAAATAAATCGAACTGTGTTATGGCTTCATTTTTCTTCGTTTTCTTAGGAGCTACTGTAATACGATATTGGGTTCGTTTCAAATAAATTATTTCAAATATTTCACTGCCAAATAGTTGTAATGATATATGAACTTGGGTGTGGTATATTTGTTTGTGTTAGTCACATTATTTAGCTTTAGGTAATAATTACAAGCTCTTAGAGAACCATCTTCTTTCGACACTGAATCAAATTGAGTTAAGCAGCTACATTCAGATGTTCTTAAATTGCATTCTTTCGGTGCTCTGGGAAGTTCTCCTTAGGTTTCCTATGGCATCACTATATACACGAACTCTATACAAGAAAAATTGCTGAATCTCTTTTATTGGTGTACCGTAAATTATTTGCCAAAATTGTCTATAATTAATAAGAATAATTTCAATCTGATTTTATCGTGGCTTTCTTTGTCAAAACATGTTGCGGAATGAATAAATAACCTGCAATTTAAAACAAAAACAAATTTTATTTCACGTGTTTCCTATATTATCGTTCTGCGAGATTCATAATTATTTCAATCATTAAAGTATATCTATGCTTATAGATTTATTTGACACAATAACTCTAATTGAATTTTGTCAAAATTTGTAATGCAACAACAGTAGTTGGGAATAAACACATTCGTGGTTGATGTGAGCAATAAAACTTTTAAAAAGATTTTAAAAGTGTTAATCCCCGTGAACTTATACACCTTCGCTTTAGTATAACAAAAACTATATCTCAACCATACAATTTATTCGTTGCATAATTTCATGTTAGTGCTTCATATGGTCAAACACACAAATGTACCGTATTTACAAATAGTCGTTTCTATATTCTGCACCAGTGAACTCATTTAACAGATAGACACTGATTGTGGCGGAGATCTAATACATATATAATTGCGTTTTCGGTGTTGCCCACCTAGTAGTGAATTAGTTCAAATATGATCAGAATAATAAACCAATGACAGCATGAAAGGAACGTATAATATTGAGTACTTACAAAGTGTACTTATTTGTTCTCTCACTCAATTGAAAACAATCAGAGTGAACTAAATTATAGTTTGTAGCCCCAGGTGTTGTATACATATGTTATTGAAAACTTGCCATTTGATGAGGTTGAATGCAGATGTCTGGCAAATACACTGAGTTACTGATGGGTGCTCCTAATGAAAAACTTTTTTTCATGATCAGTCTTTTTGGTATGCCGCCAAAAATATATAGATTCTATCTTACATTTTTTCCATTTTATATGTCCATTAGCGCATCATCATTGATGATCTATTCTGCTATTTTAGTAAATACCAGTGTTTCAGAATTCTATAAAATTAGAAGTAAACACCTACTCCTCGTGAGCTACGATGTGTACTGCAGGGCTAAATTAAATCCAAATTTACGAATTGATTGCTGGTCTTCTCATGGAACAATAATAAATATAAATTGCATGTTTCTGATGCTGGACTAGAGTATGTGTTGAATATTTCATCAGTGTTATGATTCAAAAGAAGCATTGGTACTTGGTGCACAAAAAGTAAATTTTTGCAATGGGTCATTTCGCGTGAAACAAATGAGAGTGTTAGTAAAAGTACTTTTTGAAATGTTGTTGCGGTGTGTACCATTGGTTTTCTTCAATGCCGCGTTTTGCGTACGCGGGTAATAGTTGTACACGGGCAGTTACACAAAGATCCGATTCTTCACACTTTCCGATTTTGTTTTGTCTTTGATCGGGTTGAATTCTTCTTTTTTCAACTGAAAATGTGGTTCTATCAAATGATGCCAAAGACAAAAATCATCAATTTAAGCTTAACCTTATAGTAGTAAACGTAAAAGCTGAATAGGCTTGTGTAAGTCAATGCCGTACAATAGCTTGATGCAGAGGTACAAATAGATTTGCGCATACGCCAACACCTTACAAAAAGTACTAAGCGTAATGCATCGAATCAGTTCCAATTAATGAACGAAATTTCTAAAGCAGCTTTGAGTTCCGTATGCACTATCTCGACCGTATCATTAGAGTATGGATGGTGGCTGGTGGTTTGACGTTAAGTGCATCCCATGAAACGCAAAGATTTTATAAACGGTCGAGAGAAATCATATATCCTTAACAGTAACAATTTTGATCGGATGACCATAATGGGATATCATTGCATAGGTAAATCCATTAGTAATTTCATCTAAGGAAATAGTAAACAAATGTAAAGTTTCGATCGGTTGTTACGCAGTGCAAGCTTCATATGTTGACTTAATGCGAGTTGCATTTGCAGGTTGTCGCTTTGCACTATCAGTTTCACAAAAATCCGATTGATCACCATTTCTAAGTCCGCATCTGTTTTGTTTTCGATCAGGCTGCGTGCGTACTCGTCCCTTTCTTCCGAAGGCCTCAACATCGTTTATACTATCCATTGGAAATGCCAGTAAACAAAAATTGTATAGAACCACATTTGCCAGTAAATATATATTGTATAGCACTGCATTTCCGCCAGTAAACAAAGACTAATTGCACCGCATTTCCAGTGGTTAAAATGAACGATGTTGAAGCCTTTGAAAGAAAGGGACGAATACGCACCCAGCATGATCGAAGACAAAACAGATTCGGACTTGGAGCTGGTGATCAAACGGGTCTTTGTGAAACTGATAGTGCAAAGCAATAACCCGCGAACGCAACTCGCGGTAAGTCATAAAACTAATGTAATGTTGCTGGTCATTGAGTAAATCTATTAAATATGGTTATAAGAAAATTAAAAACTTTTACTCAAGTTAGATGGTATATATCTATATGAACAATGGCTTAGTGTTATGTCATTAAAAAAATGTTCCAATATTGAATGGGTGTGTCGTATACTTTTATTCGTCTGGCAATTGGCCCACTCAGAGAGACATTGCATAGCGTTCTGCTTTAGTTTATGGCCTACAAAGTTCTTTGTCCTTAGTCTTATCGTGCATTACACCCTTTGAGAGAAATGGAATAGGTAAAATATTATAATAGCCTCTGGAAGCTGATGAGCAAAACTGGTTGATGGGGCAACTTGCACGTAAATTGTATTATTGGTAGACAATTTCAGAATCTGCACAGGCACTTAGCTGGATAGCGAGCTACTTATTTGTAAACATTAATGTCACCACGTTGTCCATTCGCATAATGAATGGCATTTATTTTGGTTCGCAGAAAGTTATATTGTTGACCGAGGATAGCAACGACGGTTGCAGCAAGACGTCAGGCCGTGAAGTTCGTATGCAATGATGATTTTCAGTTCTCCACGTAGACGAGGTCTTATTACCAATCACTAAGGTGGTGAGGGGACAACACTTGTACCAAATTCCCAGGAAACTCCATGAAATGTCATTGGAGCCGGCTTATCCTCCAAAAGGAGTCAGCCGCAGTAAAGTAAAGTAAAGTAAATGCTATCACTATACTCTGGTATGATCCACTGAATTTATAGAAATCGAGTGTCAAATTACGCAAATTATGACGAATTTAATGCCACTTATAATCCAAAATCAATGCAGCACTGCAACAAAAGCTCACGACCAAACGTATTTAGTTTTTATTTGCTTAAATGTACATAAGTAAAATATTACATTTGAAATTCCATTGACCTCTTGTATTAGTGGAGTTCTAATAAACAATTTCCAAGAATCAGGGGTAAATCTAAAGGTTTATTCGAAATCCGTGTGTGCTTACATAGGGGAATTTGTTAATAATTTGACTGCATGTCAAAGAACTTTCTTGTATCCGACGGCAACTAAATAGTAGAATTCCACATTTTCATTTACTGTTCGTTATTCGACTGCGTAATTGATATAATAGTTTTGATAAAACTGGAATGATTTTAAGGTAGTAGTTCAGAATGCCAAAGATTTTCTGCAGCTAGTTCAATGCGTTAGGCACACAAAGGTTCTCAATCAAATTATACTGGGTTTGATAAACTTGAATACATTGCTGTGAAATACAACTCCTTTAGAAACCAACCGAGATCATTGCGAATTTTGCCTCAACACAGTCGATTTTAACTACGTATTTAGCCAAGTGGGAAAGTAATTGTTTAAGATTTTATGCTTGCGATTAAATGTATGAACTATAGATCAGTATTTAATCAAGATATATAATATCATAATTATTTATGAATCTCTTAAGGATTTTGATGTAATAATTAAAATCAAAAAGCAAGTAAATATACAACTGTCCTTTCTATATCGTTTGAGGATATAGGAATAGAATGGTAAGCATGTTTAAGTCAGTTACTGAAAAACATTTCCTCTCACTGAGATTTCTTTTTAAAGTACTAATAGTGGGAAATGGATATAAATCTACTTTTGTGACAGAGTTATGCTTACGATAATCAAGCAGGCTCTGTAGGATCCATTAATTCTGGAGACCCGGTGCAATAGAGATCCCCAGATAATTTTTATTTTTCTCATTCCAATATTATGAAAGATTTAATCTAAAATTTTGTTCGAGGTCAGTCATGTTGTCGATTTATTTTTGTCTACTAGATCCTTAATTATTTTATATTTCAAAAAATCTAGCTCATACTTGTTGTTTTGAATCTTATCTACGAAGAATATTTGATGAAACGAGAGTCAAAACCATTAATAAAAACGAAGTTAAGACAACTGTAATTGGGAATAGGTTAACCAGTGACTATATCTAATCATATGTCTAATGATTTCTCAGCACCATAGTCGCTCTTGAAATCTGTTTCAATTGCACATTTGTCTACAAAAAAATTCCATACCAGCGGTGAAATCAAAATATTGCATAAATATATTGGAATATTTCGTTTAATAATGCATTCGAATTAGAAATTTATATGGATCGGTTTTATATTCTGAATTTTCTATATTGGTCCTTCTAATCGAACGGAATAAATCAACATTTTTTAGGGAATTCTTCCAAATATATTAGAACATTTTTTGAAATATCTGTGGTCATCAATGCACAAATTAATTTTGGCATGGTGGTTAAAGTATCGAGGCAATATTGTTAGCGGCCTATACCGATAGTTCCGATTCGGACAAATTTAATATACCATAAAGCTAAAAAAGTAGATTAAATAAGTAAAGTTTACATTTGAAAGAATACATTTCCTAAAAATGTAATTTACAATTAAAAATCTCTACAAAGAAATAAACGAATATTTATTGCGCAGGTGGTCCATAAAATTTGTTTAAATCAAGGTTGCGATCTTGATACATTTTCAATTTAAACAAAGCATTGTATAATGTAGTAAAGGAAATTCATTCAGTAGACCGGTTTCATTTTAATTGGGACTCTTTGCGTACTGTCCAGAATTTTCCGCGGACAGGGCTCGAACCTGGGCACGTCTTCTTTGGAAACTGTTTCTCTAACTAATAAACAACCCTGTATCAGTGGTTGACAAGCAGGCCTGCAGTACTTGACGACCTAAAAGACAGGAAATTACGTTATGCTCAATGATATTGATTTAACCTGCTACATTCTAATACACAACGTATTGCCCTCAAATACCAATAACCTATTAACTTACGATTACCTTGAAGTCTGGACAATTTGTGAAAAATATATATTACCAAGACATCTTGTGAAATATATTTTATTTTTCTGGACTACTTTCATTCCAAAGATAATCTGCTATTTCGTTTATATCTAGATGATACCTGTCTATATATGCGTCTAGATTTCCTTAACATTACCTATTAGCACACGGCCTATTCACAGTATAGTTTATGAGCATTTTAACTCTGAATGTTCGCTTTAACTTTACTATGTTTTTTATTTAGAGTTACAATTTCATAAATGTAGCATAACTTTGATTATTAATAATATTGTGTATTTTGATTTTCACCTAACCATATATATATATATATATATATATATATATATATATATATATATATAAAGTCTCATTGAATTTATTATTGCTACTCTTATTATTTCTTACTTAGTGACACAGAATTAAAATATTTTGAAGACAGAACGACGATTGTAAAGGTTTTATTTCAAAATTATTTATCATTATATCTAAGTATATATTAGACAACATTATTTCGCACACGCATTTTACAATATTGTAATTTAAATTGGCCTATCGTCCAATATTGTAAGACTATAAAAGCATGACTAATACGGCTGTCATAACTCCGTTTGTTCATTATAAATAAATCAAAATGCACTTTGTTCTACGCGATGCATCACATAAGTTGTAACGATTCATAAATGAATTGCTAGGCACACCTCCGCGCAAATATGTAAATATCATAATCGATTATGATTAATTAAATTAAGGTTTGAATTATACCAAGCAGATCTTGAGTCGGAATGACAAATTTTGTCGGCTGTTAAGCATAGAGAATGTGTGTTAGCCAAATACTAGGCGAGTGTTCTTGTATATTCAATCGGATACAAAGACATGAGTGCACTGAAAGATAAGTTTCACACTAGAAGAATTGTCAAATATGCCTCATTACGAAGAATTACACCGCTTTCTAATCTTTAAAACTGCTATAGTTTACTAAGAACAATGATGGCATAACAACGAATAATGCTATTCAGACTTATACCAGAATTAAATCACAAAAATGCAGCACGCCTTTGAGTTGAAGTTCTCCAGATCAAATAATGTAAGAATGAATTGTGCATCAAGAACGATTCCTCTAGCCAGCCATGTGATGCTATTTTAATAAATTTATAAAATTTTGTAATCGCTGGCAATGGTTAAATATATTTTGATATACAAATACCGATATTCGACGTATAAATTTTTTTATGAACATTACAAGCTCATCCATTTTAGACTTATCGATCTGCCTGAAGGTTATGTTTTCCACTAACACAACAATTATCAACCGTCACAGTTTATATCTTGAAGTAATTCCGGTAATTATGCAAGATGCAGAAATTTTGAATAACTCGTTCTTACTTCATTGGGTTGCAAAGTTTGATTGTCAAGACATGGTGTAAATTTATCAAGAAGCCACCATCAGTTTACGCGCATTTCAAAGGATTTTAAAATACTTTAAATTGGATGTAAGGAAAACAACAATATTCAATTCAAAATGCAATCCACTTGTTGAACATGCACATCACGAGTTAAATTCGTGTGTTTTGCGCCACACATTAAATGTTTGGTTGCCTCATCTCACTAAAATTGTTACTTACCACATGTGCGTATTTTGGGACAGAATTAAAGCATCAATAGCGCAATACAACTTTTTCAAAAATCCTTAACTCTCTTCTTAGTCGATGAGTGATTTTGTGATAAGTGATGATCATCAGATACAGCGAGTTGCATATATAATTCAAAATATGCAAAATTGTCTTTGCCTGAAACTTACAGAGGAAAAACAATCACAAATGTATATCTTCGAAGAATTCGTCTATTGTCAGTAAGTTAAATTACAAATTGTGGCAGAATAAACAACATTGAAGTCCGAGTACACTGGGTCTTAACGAGTCATAAAGCATAGGCTTAAATTTGTTTATATTTCACAAAAATGGTATACATAATGCCGCCTCAATTCATCGTTTTTAGCTGCCTTCAAATACACGAACTGAAGCTCTGACTCAGTTCTGCATGAATCTCTACAAATACGCTCAAACAATATGAACAACGAAAGATAAACGATATCAATGCTCAGAGCATTCAAACGAAGGCCAATATATAAGGTCGTCGATTTTGATTCACACAGAAAATAGATAATTCGTGGTATAGCATAGGAGAATGTAAGCCTCCGATTGTTTGTAAGAATGCTACTTTTTATTTTATAAGAATTATTAAAGCGTTTTTAGTGTTACTGTATCGAGATTATTCAAGCATACCAAGTTAAAGAATTGATATTTGATTTATTTTATTTCTTGTTGAATGAGTACATATTTCTCTTCTTTAAATCAAGGTAGCGAGCTTGAAGTAAGCACCAATCCCATTGTTTTTAACCAGTCGTCGAACAACATAACAAAACTACCACCAGCCGCAAGGCACTGACGCGTTTCGACCTTCCATGATCATCATCAGAGTACGACGGCAAACTGACTATAGAGGATCAAACCGCATTGAATATATATGGAAATCAATGTTAGATATGCGGCTCTCACCTCTAGCAGTCTCGCATACATTGAACTTGACTGGAAATGTTGTTCGACGACTGGTTAAATACAATGGGATTGGTGTTTACTTCAAGCTCGCAAACTTGATTTAAAGAATTATTACCACCACCCGCGCAAACAATTATTGTTAAATTGTATTGCCTTATATGTGCATATGTGGCGAAAGCTGCAAACAGTTAATGTTCGTGACTGCATAGAAATTGTGCAGCCGACATTTCCAGTCAAGTTCAATGTATGCAAGACTGCTAGAGGTGAGAGCCGCCTATCTAAATTTGATTTCCATATATATTCAATATGGTTTGATCCTCGATAGTCAGTTTGCCGTCGTACTCTGATGATGATCATGGAAGGTCGAAACGCGTCAGTGCGTTGCGGCTGGCGGTAGTTTTGTTATGTTGTTGGACGACTGGTTAAATACAATGGGATTGGTGTTTACTTCAAGCTCGCAAACTTGATTTAAAGAATTGTTACCACCACCCGCGCAATCAATTATTGTTTTATTGTATTGCCTATATATGCATATGTGGCGAAAGCTGCAGACAGTTAATGTTCGTGACTCCATAGAAATTGTGCAGCCGACATTTCCAGTCAAGTTCAATGTATGCGAAACTGCTAGAAGTGAGAGCCACCTATCTAAATTTGATTTCCATATATATTCAATATGGTTTGATCCTCGCTAGTCAGTTTGCCGTCGTACTCTGATGATGATCATGGAAGATCGAAACGCGTCAGTGCGTTGCGGCTGGCGGTAGTTTTGTTTTGTTGTTTGACGACTGGTTAAAAAAAATGGGATTGGTATTTACTTCAAGCTCGCTACCTTGATTTAAAGAATTGTTACCACCACCCGCGCAATCAATTATTGTTTTATTACATATTTCTCTGTTATTCTTAAGTCAACTTGTCATTACATTCTGGTATTCATGTGGTAGATTACGTTGCTATAAGTCTCTCCTGGTCATTCAACAGCATTTTTGCAGATGTAGAAATAAAATTGCATGCAAAAGAACGAAAATCAGACTCTGTTCTGTATAAATCTATACAAATACGCTTGAACAATATGAGCAAAGAGAGATGAACGATATCAGTGCTCAGAGCATTCAAACGAAGGCCAACATATAAGGTCGTCGATTTTGATTCACACAGAAAATAGATTATTCGTAGTATAGCGTAGGGGAATGTAACACTCCGGTATTTGTAACAATGTTACTTTTTATTTTATAATAATTATTTAAGCGTTTTTAGTGTTACTCTATCGAGATTATTCATACATAACAAGTTAAAGAATTGAAATTTGATTTATTTCACTTCTTGTTGAATGAATACATATTGCTCTGTCTTTCTTAAATCACCTTGTCATTACAGTCTGGTATCAATACGGTAGATTAAGTTGCTAAGAGTCTCTCCTGGTCATTCAACAGCTTTTTTCGCAGATGTAGGAAAAAGTAGGCGTGCACAAGAAAGTATCGCGTTTTGTGCGGTGGGTACTCGTCGGCCGGCTACGAATAATTATCAAAGATTTGGCTCTCTCTACAGTGTGATTAAATTTTTATTTGTAAGTGGTGGTTTTGTATAAAACGCACTCCAATTAAACACAATTTTTACCAAAAAAGTTTAGAAGAAAGAAAATGTCTCTTTCTGTAATAATCTAATTCGAAACATTGTAATGGCTAATCAGTTGAAATGAATCCATTATTAAACTAATCTTCTTAAATAATAATGCTGCAGGCCATCAAATTAATCTATCGATCAATAAATATATAGGTGAAAAATTAAAATTCAGAAATTTAAGCTCTGTTGATATTAATCAAGTCTAGATGGAACGCGGGTGTTTAAAACGATTCGTCTTCATTTGTCACATACTTAAACAAACCTCTTAACATTATATCAAAGACTATGATGTGAGAAACATTAAATTAGATTTATGAAAGTTGCATCTATACATGAGTGTAAATGAGAGTGTATTACAGTATGGTAGGAATTTTGAAAAAATATGTACGGCTATGTCCCGGTGCAGTATTATATAGATAGATCTTGTAATATTAATTCTAATCAAGGTTGCGATCTTGATATAAACACCTGACTCATTATGTACATACAATTTTTAGTATAAACTATGTATTGATTTGTGTGAAAAAGGCAATTCATCCAGTAGAACGGTTTCGTCTTTATTGATAACTCATCACGCACTGTCCAGAATTTGCCGCGGACAGGGCTCAAATTTGGGCATGTCGTTTACGGAATCATTTGTACTAACCACTGCATCACTCTGCCACACACTACACCCAATTTTCAGTTATATACTAATTAATGTTTCTTTTGAAATGCGAGCTTTAATAAAATTTATTGTACCCTTCCTATGTGCAAAAACAAAAATAAATTTTATCAGATACAAGAAACGTTTCTTTCTCATTATCTCCTGAAATATCAACTAATGAACATATCTTTATATAATAATTGGAAGGTAATGTATTAATTGGAAGCCGATATTCTTATGTGCTTTGTTGAAACGTTGAAGCAGTGTTCGTGATTGCGACCTCTTCTTAAGGGCAAGAAAAATATCATCCACTAACCGTATATATTGGACACATTTACTTATGTCACTCACTAAAGATGTGTTCTCTAGATGCCGTAGGAAAATTTCAGCTAACACTGAAGATCGAGGGCTCCTCATTTCCACACCGTCAGTCTGTTTATAGATGCATCTATTAAAACGAAACGTAAGTCATCTTGCATAATAAGATAAGCTTGCGTAGAGTTTGACCGGGCAACGGCGATGGATATATGACGTGTTCTATTGCCTTGACTAAAATGTCAATGGTTTCATTAAATGGAACATTTTTAAACAAAGACGTAACATAAAAAGATACAATAATCTTGTTTTCAACATTTATATCTTGAATTTTGTTAACAAAGTCAAACGAATCAGAAACCGATTAATTACCTAGTAGTTTACGTAATGGTTCAAGTAAATGAAACGGAGAATTTACCATTGATAAAATTTGTTTTGGTAATCCATACATTGTTGGCGTAGATGATCCAACTGGCCTGAGCTCCTGTGCAGTGCCTTCATTAATTAAACCGGCACCTGTGAAGATCTTAATTTCATTCATTGACAGGTTGGTTAGTCAAGTTTCAAAAGAAAACGAAATTAATGAAGCAATTAACGATTTAATGTCTAATGGCTCTCCTAGACTGTTAATTAAATCAATAATTAAAAGGGGAATTTAATAGAAACCGACGTATTACGGACCAGAAAAGAAAACAGCCCACCTAAACATCCCATTTAAGGGGTATGCAGTTTCCCGAATGGCACAAAAGAATGTTGAAATGGTATTAACACGCACATTTAATGCAGCTAAACTGCGAGTGTTATTTAGGATAACACAATTGCCTTTACTAACAATCAAAGGGAAACATCCGTTAATGTCGATATCAAATATTATTTACCAATGTACATGCTCAAGTTGTCAATCAACTTACGTAGGCCGATCGACCAGACGTTGAATTACTCGAATGAGATAACATTGTAACTTAAACGCCTGTTTTAAATCAAATAGTGGATACACGTCTGCAATTGTGCAAAACATCGTCGAAACATCACACGTATGTTCTCCAGACGTAGCATTCAAAATAATTACTAAATGCAATAACAAAAGGGAGCTAGCCACATGCGAAGCCTTATGGATAAACAAATTGCAGCCGGATTTATGCAAGTAAAAGAATCATGTTCAGGCATTGAGCTTTAACTGGATGTAACGCACGCAATTGATTGGTTTCCGTTCTTTTACATACTCTCTATGTTTACATATTTCTATCTTGTTTTGCCTTCCAATTAATATATAAAGATATGTTCATTAGTAGATACTTGAGGAGATAATGAGAAAGAAGCATTTCTTGTGTCTGATAAAATTTCATTTTGTTCTTGCACATAGGAAGGGTACAATAACCAACGGTACTTGGTTAGCCTTTACTTTATGTAAAGCTGAAAAAGTATGAAAAATAATGGGTCATGTGTCTATATCAAGATCGCAACCTTGATTAAAATGAATTGTTATCACCACACACACAACCGATGTTTGTTTAATTATACAAAAGTTAATTTCAATACCACTTCCCCTTGTAAAGTGTTAACTGTTCTATAGTAACAGATTGTGGACGGTTAGTTGGACTTTTAAGGCAAAATGGATGCTACGATGGCTCTACCTAAAGAAACATAATTTAATATATAACTGAAAATTGGTTGTAATGTGCGTCAGGATGATTCAATGCTTAGAGCACCAGATTCCGAAACAGACATGCTCCGATTCGAGCCCTGTCCGCGGCAAATTCTGGTCAATAGTTGATGAGTTTCCAATAAGGACGAAACCGGTCTACTGCATGATTTGCCGTTTACACACAATACAATACTTAGTTTATACTGAAAAATGAAATTACATAATGGTTCAGATGTTTATATCAAGATCGCAACCTTGATTAAAATTAATTGTGATCACCACCCGTGCAACCAATGTTCGTTTAATTATATAATATAATTAAATATAATATATTAAATATAATATTTATTTCAATACCACTTCCCCATGTGCGTGGTATCTGTTTCACAATGACAGATTGTGGATGGTTAATTGAAACTTTAGGACTAAAAGGATGCTATATACGCTCTACATAAAGGAAAGGCTAGCCATGAAACATTAGTTATTATTTAATTCAAAATTGTGTAGTGTGCTGCAGGGTGGCTCATTGGTTAGAGCACCAGATTCCGAAGCAAACCTTGTATGAATTAAGAGAATATTCAAATCAATCATTCTGCTTAGCACGATTGTTTGTTGATGGTCATAGCATTGCAATATTCGTAAAGCCACCTTTAAGACAAAGAATGAACAAAGGGTCTTATCTAGGACAGACATTGTTTCAACAGAAATTCCTCGCAAAAGCGCCCGTATAAGGATGAAACAGTCAGCCCAATGATAAAAGTAGTCTTTGAGCCGAACTGAACATAAATTAATTAATATTTGTAAATTTGTTTTATTTCACCGATGCTCGTTATGCGAGCAAAATTCTATATATAATTGAGTAAAAATAAAACATGTTTGGTACAACCACCAATGGCTTCTGATAGGTTAAAAACGTTGATTCAAGGACTGACTACTTAAATGAACAATTTAACTTCAGAATTATGCATAATTAAGTCTCGTCTGGACGATACAATGATAATAAATACAGACGATATCCATGTGTATGGCCCATCCAATATAGGTGGACAGAAAAATGGCGACTACGCCGAAGAGGAATCAGGAGGAAATATGCCAGCGTTTTCAGCCGAATCGACGAGTTATTTCAGACCGTCATCAGAGTTTGAGCCCATGCTGGCACCTATAGATTTTGAAAGGCCACAGTTGTGGTTCGAAAAATTTGAAGCATCAGTTCGAGCCCTAGAATTTACATTAGAAGCACTTATTGTGCGTGTGGCTGTCCAGGAATTAGTGGACCGAACAGTAGCAGTCCTATTGGAATTACCGGTTGACCTAACGTATGAAGAGTACAAAAGAAGAGTGTTGGATCACTTCCCGGCTAGGTCTCAGGCGAGGTTCCCAGAATTGTACAGCCTCAAGCCATTACTGGGTGAGATGCTCCTGGATGCCATGGCACGTATCAAGCGGTGATTCTTAAAGCTAATTGAATCTTTACCCGGGTTGCAACCGCATGAGGCCATCATGTTCATGCTGCTGGATTCTACCAGATGCGGTGCAATATCCCGCCTAGGGAGGCCTGGAAAGGAGACTTCAAGCTCTTCAAAGTTTGGCCCTAATGACAAAAAAAGTGGCAGCTGCAACTCCAAGCATGAGTCCAGTTACAACATCTGGCGGGAGTGACATACCGTACTGGAATTTTTCGTGGCATAACATTCATTTTCGCGACTGAAGGAAACAGCCAGTGTCCTGGAAGCAAGGTCAATATATAAGGACACCAGCTCCGACGAATACGACTTGTAATCGTCAGCAGAACCAGTATACTGCTCCTAGAGAAAGGCCAGTTCAGTTGGGTAACAGGGTTCACAATCTCACAAATAAAGGTAATCAAGATCATGAAACAAATATTAATTCTTCGGAGTTTCCAAAAGGGTAGATTGAATGAAGACCAGAAGAACAAACTATAATGTTTTCCGAACCAGATGGACTTTGAAGAAAAGTAAGTTTGTAAAACATTGCCAAATGTGAGGATTTTATTGAATTAAAATTTTAGAACTCTTCAACGGACAGCCAGTAATAATGCAATTGGATACTGGAGTTGATGTGTCGGTATTACCACTGACTTGGCCATTGAACAACGTAAAACCTACGAGAGCAAGTTTATGCCAGGCATCGGGCGCATCGATGGTGGCTGCAGGCGAGTGGGACACGAAATTGTTAATAAATAAAAATATCTACCATATGTCTTTTGTTGTTGCGAATACGCAAACGCCCTTATTGTGACTTGATTTCATTAGACAATGGGTTAAGACGATAGATTATCAAAATAAACGTATAGGCATATCGAGGCCTGAAAGAATAAATTCAATAGTCTATATGTACCCCTAAGATACAGGAGATGACCAGCTCTCTGCCTGGGTGGTGGAAGAATCTTCAAGCTCAATATTACATTATATTCCAACTGTCTGATTGCAGCTAACGTCCAAGACCGTCGGTCGACCAGTTTAAGCAATGGCTAGAACTAAATGAAGGTTAGGAACCACCAAAAGGATATGGTGCTTCTCCAAAGAAATTAGCAGCAGCGACTCGAGCAACCCAAGAAATGATAGAAACCGGCGTTCTTGAACCGTCATCATCTGTTTTTCGAGCTCCGATGGTTTAGGTTAAGAAAAAGGATGGTTCGCTCCGCCCGGCGGCTGATTTCCGGCAATTAAACCCAGTGACTAAACCTGACCCGTATCCCATGCCAGCTCTGCGTGATCTGTTCCTACAGCTAGCGGGAAGCAAATAGTTTGCCGTGCTTGGTATTAAACAGGGATTTTGGCAAATATGCGTACGGCCCAAAGACCGATGGAAGTTAGCGTACAGGTACCCCAGTTCACCCGGTTAACAGTTGGCCTTAAAAACGCACCGAAAATATTCCAAAGAATGATTGACTCTTTCGTGTCTGACTTAACTTGTACAACAGCTTACGTGAACGATGTTATTATAGAGGCCACTGCTGTACACGAATTATTCGTTAGGCTGCAGAAGATGTTGACCAAAGCTGTAGAATGGCGATTACACTTTAATCCAGAAAAGGTTCAGATAGGTAGATACCTGCGGTTCCTGGGGCACTCAGTCTCAGCGGAGGGATGTATGCCGTTAGATACGAATGTACAGCCTATCAAGAATTATCCTGTGCCTACTACTAGAAAACAATTGCGCCCGTTTATTGGTGTGGTGAATTGATATAGACCGTATCTCGCAGGGATGGCGGTTAAACAACAACCCTTGTCTAAATTAACTAATGACCAGATACAGTTTCGTTGGACGGAGGAGGCTCAAAAAGCGTTTATTCTATGCAAGCAGAAATTAATAGATGCAACTATTTTGACTTTCCCAGTAGGTAATATGTCAATTGTTACAGACGCGTCAGATTTTGGGATAGGAGCGGTGCTACAAGCTGACGGACGTCCTGCGCAATATATAATTAGCACACTCACTAAGGCGGAACAGAATTATACCGTCACAGAAAAGGAATTACTTGCCGTAAAATGGGCGCTACAGAAATTTAAATATTTTGTCATCAGGAGACAGGTAGACGACTTTACCGACCACAAAGCGCTAGAGCATTTGAGATCACTATGTATTGAGAAGAAACGTGTACACCGAGCCATTGAAGAGCTGGAAGAATACGATGTATCAATTCATAACAGAGCAGGAATCGAGAATACAGCAGCCGATGCGCTCAGCACGATTTCCGCTGTGCGGGTTTCGTCACCTATAAAAGTCTATGAAGAATAAAGAAAAGATGCCATGTGCCAGGATATAGTCAATCAATTAATAAACGGCACAGTGGTGTCCACACCATATAATACGTTGAGCCTACAGAACGGCCTGTTGGTGCGGAAAGAAGGACAAATCGTGCAATGATTTGTGCCAGAATTGATAAGAACAGAATAAATAGCCTTTTGACATGAAAAGTCGGGACATCCTGGCGCCGGGCGGCTCATTGAGACATTGCAGTCACGATTGTATTTGCCTGACATGTCCAAAGAAATGCGTAACTATTGTCAACAGTGCACTTCATGCCAAAGTTGTAAACCATAAAAACGAGAAAAAGTCACTCAGATTGCTTTCAATGCCACTGCACGGAACGATTTTCTGCATATCGACCTGATAGGTCCACTAAATGTAGCTCGCGGCGGGGTGTCCTATGTGTTTTCCATGGTCGATAAATTTACCCAATGAGTCAAGTTTGTACCACTGAAGAAGATCACGACAGAAAAGATTATAACTTGCTTAGAAGAGCGATGGCTCAGTCGATTTGTGGCACCACAAGTTATTGTTACCGACTAAAGTGCATAGTTTGAGTCGAAAGAATTAAATCAGTGGTGTAAAGACCTTGATATAAAGCATTCCCGGAACAGCCACTTATCACCCGCAAACAAACGCGACTGCTGAGCGCGCACATAGGACGATGAAAGATGTACTGAGATGTTGGTGCCACGAGAGCCCGGGGATGTGGAGAAACAAATTGCATTTGGTCGAGCGGGCCATGAGCTTTACAGTCTCTACAGCTTCAGGTTTCTCTCCAACGACCATGGTGTATGGAGGACACATAAGAATGACAGGTGAACCTGTAATCCAAGGATCCCATGAGCGCTGCAACATAGCGGATATTCAGGAGCGACTAAAAAAGATAACTGAATATTTTGGCGCCACACAGCGAAAAGGCTATGCAAGGCAACCGACACGCACTTGCCTAAAAGTCGGCGACTATACCATGGTCGCGAATGTCTAGCCCATGGCACTGCAGGCTGTCAATGATGAGTCATATCGCGTACAGAGTGTGGACGAAGAGCACAATACAGTTTTTGTTAGCATGCCCGATGGACCACGAGCTATCGCACTTGATTGTTTAAGCAGAGTGCCAAGGCCGTTTCCTGGGTGAGAGGAATATGTGACAATAGCCACCTTTAAGACAAAAAATGAAATGTGGGTCTTATCTAGGGCAGATATTATTTCTACAGAAATTCCTTGCAGAAGCGCCCGTATAAGAATAAAGCAGTCAACCCAATGATAAAAGCACACTTTGAGCCGAAATGAACATAAATTAATTAATATTTGAAAATTTGTTTTATTAAATCAATGCTTGTTAAGCGAGCAAAATTCTATATATAATTGAGTAAAAATAAAGCATTTGTGGTACATTTAAAATGGCTTCTAATGGGTTAAAAACGTTGATTCAATGACTGACTACTCAAATGAATAATTTAACTTCAGAATTATGCATAATTAAGTCTCGTCTGGATGATACACTGATAATATATACAAACGATATCAGGACAGTCTTTCTGTGTTTCCTTTTTTTCTTTTTAGTGATCGTTGTCAAATAGACTTTAACAAGTAGATTCGCAGTAGCTGTATGTGACAAACGTTATGTTGAGGATCATGATGAGTTCAGCTTTTAATATACACGGTTATGATCCAATTAATAAATTAAGCGACTATGATTGCTCAGAAACAAAGTAAGCATTAGCGTGACTCAGCTAATCTACAGTAGGCTGGGCAAATTAATCAGTGTTTGTAAATATGTGTGTATAGATAGAGAGTGTATATATACCCTTAGTTGGCAGTGCGACGACGAGCGAAAACAACAAGCAAGTAATTGTTTGTTGCATAGGAAATGCATTATGCTTATATGATCGCTGCATTGCATACAGCACGAGATAAGTTAGTATTTAAGTCAGATTGCATGTTTTTTACTGGTCCTGTGTCATTCAAATAAATTTCTAATTTCATTTGGATTAAATTGCAATATGGTAAGGTTTGAAGTTGACCGACAATTTCACTGTTCTCTTTTAAAATAATAAAAGTAAAAGATTCATTCCTCCTGATTTGCTAATAGGTTAATAAAAATATGTCGAGAATTGCTGATTTTGGGCTACCGCATAGTCGTTAACTGCTTTAATAATGATATGATTCCAAATAAGCACTATGTATTGTTACAAAAAACGTCAGCCGCAATGGTCAGTCTTACTGTGTGAAGCAAATACAAGCAGTGCTGAAAATGCTTGAGAGCCGCAGATTGAAATAAAAAAGTAAGTTGAAATAAATTATGTTATGTTTAATTTTATGTTCCTTGGCCAAATAAAATCATTTTTAAAGAGAAAAATTTATTAAGACCAAGAGAGCTTGTGTATGCTTAATTTTGTGGCTCATTGTGTTCGTGAGTGAATATGTCAAATGCTTAGCTGATGAAGTTGCAGACTATATGATAATTTCCTATACTATGATATGAGGTCGTTGATCACTTGTTGTCGCTAAACATTGCGTTATCTCTATGTAGCTGGTAATATCAAATCAACCAAACATAGTCCCAACCGTTAACCGTAACTTTCATTTGTGTTATATAAAAAGCAATCCACAACGAAAGTGTAGTTTTAAATATGAATAAATGAATGATACTTGCTGCATAAATAATATACTAACCAAGAACAGTCCATGAAAGTTACAAATCTTGTAGCTCAAATCAGTTTGTTATTCCACTCGAGACAAGTGAGAATGTGAAGTATGGATTTTAGAATTCTATAAAGAATGATCAGGTGTAACAGAACGTATGTAGTGCGCGAAAAAAACAACATAAAACATATAGAAAGATAAATATTGAACATAAATAATTCTATCTGTTACACTTTATACAAAGTAAATTATAACTTAGTTGAGATCGTTGGCATAAAGTGCCTGCAGCGTATGTAGAATGTTGAATATTGCCAGAATCAGGTGGCTTTGTAAACAATGTCAACTTATCTATGCTTACCAAAGTTGATGTCACAACTTGCATGCAAATAATAAGCTATCATTGAGAATTTGAAGCAATTAGTGACTTCATCTGCAGAAATATTGCTGTGGGATAGTACTGTAACACGCGGCTCCGCGTTACAACCCAACGAAGATCAATTTTGACAAATATAGTTCTCCTTAAGGTCAAATAATTTAACACTGTTTTTACACAATATTTCTCTTAACTGTGACTTTAGCAACAATCTCTTTTAGTTTTAATTGAGATTTCCTGAACTGCAAATTTAATTGTAATTAATAGGGTTTTGTTAAAATAAATAGACACACCCGCGCGTAATACGCAGGTAACATGCGGTGGATTTATTTGTCTCTTTGTTCAAACGCTGGATTTATTTAGTTCACATGCCTTACCCATTTTTACACAACTACTAAAAGTTCAGTTATGATTCTACTCATCCAAATTTCAGGTGTTTCTCAATCCTTCTTCCGAAAATCTATAGTTCAATGTATTTATGTAATTTAAACGATCAAAACCTAGCAAACAGTGGAATAATTAATTGTGGTGCTTTTTAAGACTGTTTTACACGATTTCTATCCTTCAATTATCAGTGACAATATTTATTGTGTTTCGTCTCATCAATTATCAGTGACTTTAAACTAAAATGCTAATCAGTCTGGATTTATATCATCGTACTTCTTCAATCATTTACATGAATTCATCAAGATTCAGCCGATGTGTTTATTCTGCTCACTCTTGTATAAGACATTAAATTGTGTTGACAATATATTGTGTTTTTGCCGTCTAGAGCACGGTCTATTTGGTGAATTGATTTATGCATTGCAACATAAAATTCAATAAACTTCTGATAACACCGATGAGTCTTTTTACTTCACCCTTGCGAAAAAGGTCAGGGATTAATCATGGGTCGGGTAGTGATAAGAACCACCATGGAATTGTAAGAGTAGTATATTATTACAAAATAGACAACTACCCCGCAAAACCCATTACAATTACTGCAAAACCTCCTACATATATGGTGCCCCGGTTCGTCGAACTCCCAGCCAACAAAGAATTAATCAGCATCTAGCCTTTGAGAACATCAAGAATTTTGGATGAAGGCCACACAAAAAAGTAAATCCGGAGACACAAATCACAGTGAACCACTCACTCAAGATCACAATTCTCGAAGACAGCCGCATGATGACGGGTGAGGACGATGTAATACTGCCATCTATTCTCGACAGCACTCACACACGTAAGATGACGTCCAGCTCAGGAAATGCAGAAAGCTCGGTGGCGAGCCCAGAAACAGGCCACACCACCACATGGACACTGTACAAAATATGCCAATTCGATCCAGACTACCTTGACGAGTGTGTGGACGATGTTACTCTATTGGCCAAGGTGTCCAATATAACAGACGAGGGCTCAATATTTTTCAGGGCTTGGTAGACAACTCCAATGAATTTTCAGACGCGGACTTAAAGACTTGCTGCATCAATACACTGAGGGAACATGTTTGCAGCCATGGCAGAGCCACAATGCGCCGTCAAGCAACGCCTGACACCTGATTGAGAGGAAAGGCTTACAGAATTGATGAGCCAGATGTCCCTAGGTAGCCGCACACATTCCGAGCTATACAGGCAGATGTAACAGAAAGCCTATGGATTCAACTTGCCCAAGGAATTCTTGATGCGACTATTCATACAGAATCTTCCTCCGGCAATCCAAGAGATGGCCACGTTCCTGCACGAATCCGTTGAAGTGCAAGTCGACGTTCTGCTGGCACGTCTAGACAAGTGGTGGAAGAAACACCACTGCAGCTCACCTGCCTCAGAGCAAGGTTAAATCATCTCACGACGATCCGAGTCTCAATCCACATAATCATCAGCCCAAACAAATGTCACCAATGAACGCCTCATCAGCCTGCTCGAGAACCTCACCGTCAGGCCAAGTTCGGCCTCAGTAGATGCCGTCCATAATAGACGCGACCAGACCAGGCGTGACCAACGTCCACCACCGTTCCAAAACAGCACAAGTATATCGACGTCCAGAGGCCGGGCAACAATTCCACAGTTACCGGCGGATTGGTGTCCAAATCACCGCAGCTATAGCCACTCAACATGCTATTGCCTCAGAAACGGCTACACATTCTCGAGCACAAACGCGATGTTCAAGTGGGAGCGGTTCCCTTCGACAACTCAGGAGGATTCGCCCAAGGAAGGTTCGGAAAACTGCTGGGGTCAGCCTCTTCTGCGACATTATAGAGTGATCACCTCAAGATTGTTGACCGCTCCTCGTCTGATGGCTCGAAGCACGTTGCTTTTGCGGTAGAGCGCAATCAAACTGTTGTATTTACAGCGACGGCTCCAATCAGGTCATGCTTTAAACGCCCAAATGCCAGTTGCCACTAACAACATATTTTCTCATCCGTGACGCAAACTCTGGCAAATTATTTCTCATAGACACTGGATCAGATGTAAGCTTACTTTGCCACAATTATTTTGAATCTACACACCCAGTCAACACCAACAGTCTTACCTGCGCCAATGGCTCCAACATAGGACGTTTGGGGTATGAGTACACACAATCAAGTTCTCCAACTCAAAAAGATGTTTCAATTATCCTTTCATCATTACCAATACGAAAAGAAAATTCATTGGACGTGACTTCCTCGAACACTTCTACCTTACTATTCGTCCAAGAACACGAGAGATACGCACTGCCGACAATCAGTTGCTATCATCAGCGCTAAAACATACGATCCGAGCCGAAGCAGTCTCATCCATACAGCTAATTTCTCCAGTACCTCATGTACCACAACCGGACAATGTTCTAAAGCGACATGAAGAGATTTTCAAACCTATTTCCTTTATGCCCGATCTCAAAAGGAAGCATGCCATCACAACTCATCGTATCATCATATCGAGCATCGATTTAATAAAACAAATTTACACATTAATTAATTTATGTTCACTTCAGCTCGAAGTCTGCTTTTCTCATTGGGCTGATTGCTTCATTCTTATACGGGTGCTTCTGCGAGGAATTTCTGTTGAAATAATGTCTGTCCTAGATAAGACCCTTTGTTCATTATTTGTCTTAAATGTGGCCATTGCCACAAGCCACTTACTCATTCTCCAAGAGCACGTCCATTGGAACCACACAAAAATAAGGCCGCCGAGCAAGAATTCGCCATGCTACGTCAACAAGGCATCTGTACACGATCCAGCTCACCTTATGCGTCGCCTGTGGTAGTAGTACCAAAGAGTGAACCAGCAACATTCAGGGTGTGCGGGGATTATCGTATTCTCAATTCTTGCACACAGTCTGATTCGTACATCCTGCCAAATCCAGCTGACCTACTCAGATCTGCTATCGGTCATGCTGTGTATTCAAAACTTGACCTAGTGAAAGCCTACTATCAAGTACCGATGGACAAAGACTCCGTATCATATACTGCACTCAGATTCACCGGAGGTGGCACTCACGAATATCATTATATGCCTTTCGGTCTCAAGAATGCCTCGCAAACTTTCCAACGCGTTATGGACGAAATACTAGATGGTCTACCATTTGTAATTCCATACTTAGACGACATCCTGGTATTCTCCAACTCAATGTCCGAACATATACAGCATATTGATATTCTACTCACACGTCTAGCAGACTATGGCCTCCGACTTCATGGCAACAAATATGACTTTGCACAAAAATCAATTTAATTCCTCGGTCATCAAATTTCCGAGAAAGGCATGACACCTATACCTGCTCAGGTTCGTGCAATTCAAGATCTACAGCCTCCAACCACCGTTCGGGCATTACGACGATTCTTGGGCAAGATGAACTACTATTCTCGATTCGTACCCTGCCTTGCCAAGATTCTGGTACCTCTTTACAAATACCTCCTGCCAGAAAGCCGTTTTGTCAAGATATCACAGCTGATTCAGCTCAACGTGGACGACATGCAGGATTACGGGGATGTCAGAAAGGGCCTTATGCAAATCGACCATGCTACATTCTCCTGATTAGTCTCAAACTTTTGAATTGATTACTGACGCATCCAACGTTTCCATAGGCACAGTATTTCAACAGTCCATCGATGGCATACACCGACCCATCGAGTTCTACTCGCAAAAACTACAACCTCGCGAGACGCGATATGATACATTAGGGAAATAGTTACTCACAATCTACCGGTCGATCCTACACTTCCACACCTATCTGTTTAAGATCTACACCGACCACCTTCCTATATATCCGATGCTCAGAGGAAAGAAAGAGTATTTATATTTACGACGAGTCAACTCACATCTTACAAGAATACACGGTTATGAATATGATGTCACTCACGTCAAAGGATCAGAAAACACGGTTGTAGACTCCCTAAGCCGTCCTGCTGAACTCTGGGCTTCTACCATGTGTCCTTCATCTATAAGCACTCAGGAATTGCAAGCAACACAGCAAGATGATCCATCACTTTGGAAATTTGATTTCAATCGCCTGAAAACATTTGATTATGATGGTACTCTACTGCAGTGCAAATTAACTGGCGTGGGCCCTCGGCCGTTTATACCTGAAAAAGCCCGTTAATACGTCTTCGAGGTTTACCATTTAATGAGTCATCCATCAAGCGAAGTCTCAGTAGAAATTCTATACAGATCGTATTTTTGGCCTGGCATGCGGCAAGATGTCAAGAAGTGGTCAAAACTATGCCTAGAATGTCAGAAATGCAAAGTAACGAGACACACCAGAACGGCGTCACAAGTCATCCAAGTGCCCAAAGTACGGTTCACGCACATACACATTGATCTGGTAACCTTACCTGCCGTGAACAATATACGCAATCTACTGTCAATACGGAATCACACCACTCAATGGTATGAGGCCATACCACTGCCAGGCATGAAGCAAGACAATGTCAGTTATGCTTTAGAACTCAATAGGTTCGCTCGGTTTGGTGCTCTAGCTAAAGTGACAACCAATCGTTACGCAGAGTTCCTCGGCAAAGAATTCACTTCAGTACCGAAATACCATATTGTTAAACACATCGTGACCGCGGCTCGTGATCCTAGAGCGAATGATTTCGTCGGAAGGCCACACCGGGAACTGTAATTGGCGCTCAAGGATAGCCAAATAGAAAATTGGCTTGCGGCTTTGCCGAAAGTAATGCTGTCAATGCGTACTAGACATTGAGATCCGATCAAATGTAGCTCCGCTGAAATGGTATTTGGCGAATGTCTAAGGCTACCTGGTGAACTAGTCCGATCACGCTCTGAAATTGCAATGAAGATGAACAATCCTGCATTTCTGTTTCCACTTCGCAGTTACCTACAGTATAATGCTCAGAATCGGCCGACCTATCCTACACGTCAGCAATATTGTCTTATATGTAAACGCAAAGATTTTGATAGCTTCAGATGTTTCTTCGTCAACAACGACATGGATAACAGAATTCTAGCCAAACCGTAGTGCGGTCCTTATCATGTGTTAGATCGACGTCAGAATTACATTATTTTGGAGATCAATGGCAAAGCTGAAGCTGTCTACAAACACAGATTATCCCCGGCCGACGTTGATCCAAATGACCCGCTGTTCCGCGATGTTGACTTTTCAGGCGGCGCAGAAGCGATTATTCCACCTCCAGACAGTTTTGCTGACCACGGGCTGACGCCCGAAATCTCACCAGCAACCGAGCCAACTGACGCCGTCAAGCCGCCGCGAGATATGGAAGAACCAGTGTCAGTGTCGACAGAGCCAACATCATTTTTTACTCGTTACGGCAGAGCCATAACACCTGGTGTAAGGTTAGCCCCCTTCATTGTATACTAATTCTCATTATCGGGCGAGTATATGTAACACGCGGCTCCGCTTTATAACCCAACGCATGTCAATTTGGACAAATATAATTCTCCTTAATGTCAAATAGTCTAACTTTGTGTTTACATAATATTACTCTTAACTGTGATTTTAGCAACAATATCTGTTAGTTTCAGGTAGTTTTAATTGAGATTTCTTGAACTGCAAATTTAATTGTTATTAATAGGTTTTATTTAAAAAAGATACATACCCGCGCGCAATACGCAGGTAACATACGGTGGATTTTTATACCTCTGTGTTCAATCAATAGATTTATTGACTTTACGTGCATTAACCACATTTTACACAACTACTAACAGTTCAGTCATGATTATAATCATCCAGACTTCAGGTGTTTCACAATCTTTTATCCAAACTCCATATTTTATCATTCAAAACCTATCAAACAGTGGAATTATTAGTTGTGGTGCTTAATCATGACAGTTTTTACACGATTTCTATCCTTTAATTATCAGTGACAATATTTATTGTGTTTCTTCTGATCCATTATCAGTGACTTTAAACTAAATTGCTAATCAGTCTGGATTTATATCATCGTACTATTTCAATCATTTACATGAATTCATCACGTTTCAGCCGATTGTACTTATTGTGCTTACTTTTGTATAAGACATTCAATTGTGTTGACAATATATTATTTTTTGCCGTCTAGAGCAAGGTCTATTTGGTGAATTGATTCATGCATTGCACTATAAAATTCAATAAACTTCTGATAACACCGATGAGTCTTTTTACTTCACCCTTCCGAAAAAGGTCAGGGACTGATTATGGAACGAGTGGTGATAAGAACCACCATGAAAATAGAGAAGTAGGATATTATTAATAAATAGACAGCTACCCCGAAAAACCTATTACAATAACTGCAATACCTTCTGCAGTACCACAGGCCATCACTTAAATCTATCGATCACAGTTAGAATGGGATTGAAACCTTGAGCCTGAGTTTAATGACCTAAGTCGATGTAGAATTCGACAAGATCTGGTGTCATTGTTGGGGATATTAACAAACTCATAATGTTTAAACCGAGTGATTTTATTCCTTTAACATGTGGCACACAGGGAAACACATCGCTTTGCGTTCTGCCTAAGTTTATGACTACAAAAACGATCTGTTATATGTTTGACAATCGCATTACTACATAAAAGCAGCAAGAGGATTCAAATTCTGTTCTCTGGAGGCTGGTGGGTATAAATTACTAGTAGAGAAGAAAAACTGCGAAGTATAAAAGAGCTAAACCTTCACATAGTTTCCATTCAAATTTAGTCGGGTGACGAGCTATTAATCTCTGAAGCTGAAAGTTGCCGCGTTATTCGTTTTTTAGGAGAGGTGACGTCCTTAAAATTCTGCTGAAAATCAAAGAATTTAATAAGATGGGGAGGTGAAAACGGTTGGTACGAGACGCCTAGCCTTGAAAGCGCATTTACGAAGATGTATTTCCTACTTTATGCAGCAAAATGCCGAATATTAATTTGCAGACATAAAAACTTTCTTTTCCCACTGGCCGAGTATTGAGTGAAATTAAATCTACTACTAAAGTATTTTGGTGGTAGGGATTGGATCACAGCAGTTACACTGCGATAACCACCACAGGTTCCTTATGACCAATAAGCTTTAAAGACAGAGTATAATAGGAATGACATATTCTTTTTGATGGTCTGTCGATACCTTATTCAGGTAGTCGTGAAAATTCTTCTTGAGCAGCTTTAAGTTTGGCAGAATTCAACGGCATCTTCTAAAGTGCAGTAGGTTTTCTTTAGTGCTTATGTGGTGCATCGTGTTGGTAAGACGTGGCTCTGATTTGCTGAGATCGAACGAGGATTTTTGTTCCAAATATCTGTTGATATTTCTGTCGGAAGATACACTGGAGATAGCTGTATGCTTCCTAACTCAAAACGTTTGGTAGCCGTGTCCAAAATTTTGGTTCATAATTTATAGAGGGGTTAATGATCTTCCGATTTGCTAGATAAAATGAAAACCGATATGTTAAAAGGATATCATAACCTAAAATGTGTGTGAGAGCTTGGCAATGAAATAGTTTGGAGATCGACCACTGCATCTAAAATTATCTAGAGAAAGAACTAGTTATTTGGCATCATTTTACTGATAAAACAGTTCACGTATATGCACCGGCCTAGCATCAGCACACTACGATATATATATATATATATATGCTTTAGTAGGTTTTAAGTCACCCCCACAGTATAAAGCATGCAATAAAACCTGTTCATTAACTGAAAAAATATAAGCGCAATACATTTTCTACGCAACACATTCTGACTTTCGTGCAACTTGCTTAGTCGGTCTCTATTTACACTTGCTGTTGTCACACGCAATTTTACACACGTTGATACACTAGCACGTCTTGCCGTCAATCACACCAACTCTCAACGCTGCGCTTACAGGAAATGATCAACGCTTAATATTTTAATTTAATTCAAACTATTTTCAGCCCCTTCGTGTTGCAAAACATCATCAGGACTCACCAATGCTTCAATACAGCAAATGCAATTGGCCACTTTTGCTAACCTTATGGTTTACGGTCATCTAACCAGACGATTAACAACCAAACAGCAGAATACACCTAGAAGGATTCTATAATAACTTCCGGACATTCACTAATATTAGGGTACTATCTCTATTCACGGTATTAGCCAAGAAATATTTCCCACTTTCCTCTATAGGGCCAATAAGGGTAAACGGCTTATCGGGATGCTCTTTGAGACTATGCACAACAAGTTTGCGGTAGCGTTACAATTGCAAGCAAGTAGGTACGTTTGCGTAACTTATGCATTAAAGTTTAGGGAACGATGCCTATCATGTAGCATATGATTGGTTAATAGTAATGCCGAATGGCCTGTTTTTTGCCTGATGTCCGTCAACGAAATTGGCATTGTAGTCGAATGAGATTTCGTTTTATTTTAAATTGTTTCCGTTTACCTTGTAACGACACAAATAAATTGCCGACATATTGCGTAAATTAAATTCAATTTGATTTACGTTGCACCAATGAGAAAAAAGCGAAACTTGCCGTTAACCAATAGTGTGCAAGTAGACATATATTACTATAGCATGGCTATATAAGCACGGTAAATTTACCATGCAGTACAGTTGTCGCGTTTGCCTTCGGCTTTGCGTTACGTGTGCGTGCTGTCGGCTGTCATCACCTACGCTGATTATTGGATTGTCTTCACCAACAATTGGCAACATCAGTGGCATCAATCTAGTTGCTGTACAACCAGCGAGACGAGCCAATTAATGCAGAACTTCAACGAGGTTTCCACATCGAGATTACAACGCAACAACAGAAGGAACCACAGCCCAAGTCAACCCAAGGCTCTAGGACATCTTCACACTGAAGGATCTTTCTCGGCATTTGCCGGAGAACGCACGACCAGCCCTGTTAAGGGCCCTCTATCAGTACATAACTCTATATTTATGGCACTTTAACCGAGTTGTAACGACGTACAAAATTTACTTGAAGCTGGGGCGTTTACAAAATTGGCGACGGCGCCAGGATATTGAGTACTGAACTGTTTTTTTTGTATATAGAAAATTGACTTTCTTTTTCATTTATTTGGGATAAAAATAGATTAACATTTGCGTTTACGTCTTTTTTACTCTGATCGTAGTCTTCTGGGAATTTTGTTGCGTAAACATTTTCTCTCTAAAGTCGTGGTCTTCTGGGAAATTTGTTGGGTGTACATATTCTCTCTAAAGTCGGGGTCTTCTGGGAATTTTGTTGGGTATATGTATTCTCTCTAAATTCGTGGACTTCTGGTGAATTTTTTTTGGGTATATGCTCTGTTCAACTTTCCTACGTACAAAACTGCACCGTACGTACTCGACAGGCTCAATTGCGGAAAATTTCAATTTTTAGAAGCAGTTTTTATGACGTGTTTTGTGTAGGAATTAATTTATCTGTGTTCTGCGCTCATTCAACTGCGGAAGCTGTTAGTGGGTAAGCGTTTCGTTAAAGTATATTTATAAATTTTCAACTTGCTTATAAATTTATGCATTTAAGATCCCGTAAGATTGTTAGAATGTCAGGTCCAAATTTAGATATTGATGTTCCTGTTTGGGATGGAGATAGTGAACTATTGTTTATGCGCGTTGACTCCGCTTTCTCACCGTTTCCTGATTATGACAGTCATAAAAAACTGTCAAATGTTTTTGCTAATCTACCTTCTGAATTACAGCGACGGATTTATCCTAAGCTTGAGGCCATTAGGAAGCTACTTAATCCCATTTCGGGCCTACAAAACGAAGTAGAATCCTTGCTTAGGCCCACAGAAACTGAGCAGATAATAAATAAATATGCGCAGTTAGACATGCCAAACCTTGGCCCCATCGAAATTCTGAGGGAATTACGGAAACGTCGGTATAAAACCAATATTTCTGACCATGAGGCTAAGGTTGTTTTTACTAACAATCTTCCACAAGCATTAAAACTACTTGCCAGACAGCTTCCCAACACTCTCTCTATAGATGACTTATCTGAAAGATGTGAGTTAGAATATAGGGTTTTGGAACCCAAGGTGAATCCGTCATCTTTTTGTTCACCCCTTCAAGATGATAGGCTCTCCTCTTTAGAGAGAACAGTGGCGAACATGGCTAAAGTTCTAGAAGGATTGACCATAACGAAATCCGAGCTAAATCAAGTGAATGCTCGACCCAAATTCGTTCCTAAACCTAATTATAACGGTAGACGGCGATCGAGATCCTCGCAATCCTTTAACTGATATGCCCAAAAAACTGGTGTTATAACCACCAGAAGTTTTTTATTCATGCCAAGTCTGTCTTTGTTGTTCCGAAGAATTTCCGAATGAGTGCCAATTTCCACAGCTGACGGAAAGGACAACAGACCACAGGCACAAGGGTGCATCAGTATCGGGAAACGTCTGGCGCAGGAAGTAGAAGACCGTACTTTCTGCACATCAACGGCATCAACGGCGCCACAGGGAAGAAGCAAACTACAATCCGACATCCCTGTCGACTCTTTTCGTCCACGCCGAATTTTTCACATAGAGAGCCAAAAGGAAAACGCCGGTCGCAATCACCACCCTATTTGTTTGCATGACCCGGCCAAACAGCCCAACGAGCTTCTGCACCTTCTTGATTTCAAAACCGGCGAAGAATTCATCGTAGACAGAGGTGCAGCAGTCTCAGTTCTCAAGGGTGATTCAATGGCCGAGATGTCGCTAGGCGTTCTTCTCGCAACAGCTAAAGGCGAGCCCATACCAACATATGGCTGCCGGTACCGCACACTCAACATAGGTCTACGACGTGAATTTTCTCACAACTTCATCATTGCCAAGGTCTCACATAATATAATAGGCCTTGATTTCCATCTTAAATTTCGGCTCATTGTTGATCTTGCCAATCAAAAGATCATCGACCCCTCCACCGGACTTGAGCAAAGTTTTTGGACACTTGCCTCTGAGCGTTTGGAGTTACAGGTCATTCAGCCAACCCCAGTGCATCATTCAGCTGAGATATCAGCAGCTCTTCAAAATACAAGTCGCTTTTTAACCTTAACAAATCAGAGCTACGAGTTTCCAACACGATGCACCACATCGTCACAGAATGACAACCTATTGCACTCAAGAAACGACCACTGGCCCCTGCTAAACTGAAAGCTGCCCAAGAGGAATTCTCAAGGCTTTTGGAAGATGAAATCATCAGACCATCGAAAGGTTCATGGGCGTCACCACTGCACTTAGTCCCCAAATCAAACGGATCGTACAGAGCCTGCGGAGATTGCCGTAAGCTAAATTCAGTGACAAATTCTGATGCATATCCTATTCCAAATATTAACATCTTACTTGAAATACTCAACGGCAGCTATTTCTTCTCAGTGATTAACCTCAGACAAGCCTACCATCACATCCCAGTAGCACCAGAGGATATTGAAAAGACTGCAGTCATCACTCCATTTGGCTTTTTCGAATATCTTTACATGCCTTTTGGACTTAAGTGTGCTACACAGACATTTCAAAGGCTCATGGACAACATACTTCGCGACGACTCTGCTTATTGTATGTCATATCTCGATGACATTATGGTATTCAGTCCAGACATAGAATCTCATGCCAAGCATCTACGAAATGTCCTCTCACGCTTACCCAATCACGGACACAAGATTGCAACTACATCTGTGGATTTCTTAGGGCATCGTATCACGCCACAGGGTATTCAACCTTTGCCGTCAAAGGCGAATTCAATCAAGAATATCAAGTCACCGAGGACTGTTAGCGAGTTGTAGAAAATTCTGGGAGTACTAAACTAATTTCGCATGTTCCTTCCGGGCCTTTCAAAACAACTTTATCCTTTGTGCGGGCACTTGCGGAATCCAAAAGGACTTAGCAAGAATTGCATCATTGCTTGGTCATCCAAAGACGAGGAATTACTTCGACTCGCCATGAACTCGTTAGCAAATGCCACAATGCTAACGCATCCAGATTTTCAACGACCCTTTCTACTCACGACAGATGCTTCTGAATTCGCTATTGGAGCCACTTTGGAACAAGAGATCGACGGAATTCGGAATGCTATCAGTTTCTACTCGTGTAGTCTCCAACCAGTATAAACGAGGTACGACACTTTCGGTCGAGAACTCCTCGCCATCCACGACGCAGTGCGCCATTTTATCAGAATCATTGGCAGTAGCAGATTTGTTGCTTTCACAGAGCACACACCATTAGTTAACGCACATCGACACGCGAATTCAACTATCGCCAAGTACCCTGCCAGAGTGGAAAGACAGCTTTCACGTCTAAGGAATGGCAATTTGACATATTTTATGTCAAGAACAGACAAAACTTGATTGCAGACGCCCTTTTCAGGCCAGACGTCTTGCTACAACTACTTTCGCCGTCGCCATTCACTGTCAACTCCGTGACGCTCAGTGAACCTGCACTAACGCCATCCCTCCTACGAACGGAACAATGCGGTGACATCCACTTTCAAAGATCAGTAGCCCGTCACCCAACCAAGTTCATATACCGTCTCTGGGAAGGCTTACCAATTGTTTACTTCACGGGTTAGCAGCCCAACAAGCCAGTTCTACCGACCAGCTTTCAGAGAAAAGTTTTCGACTCAATTCACTCAATTTCTCACCCAGGAAGCCAAGCGACTGTCCGACTTCTTACAGATCGTTTCTGGGGTCACATACTTAGGTAGAACGTTGAACGATGGGTCCCCGAGTGTGCTATTTGTCAGAAAAACAAGATCACACGGCACACTCGTTCTAAGTTCCAACATTTTCGAACTACTTCTCGCCTAGCCAACGTTCACATCGACATAGTTCACCTGACAAAGGTTTAAGGTTTCAGTTAGCTTCTAACTATGATCGATAGGTTTACACGGTGGCCTGCGGCATTGCCGCTTGGCACCATTTCGGCAGACGAAGTAACTAACGGTTTTATCTCTGCATGGATATTCAATTATGATGTTCCCAATGAGGTCATCACGGACAGAGGCACTTGCTTCTCATCTGATCGTTTCAAAACCACCTTGCGGTACATGGGATGCATCTTACGCCAGACGACTGCCTACCATCCCCAAGCTAATGGTATGGTAAAGAGAATGCATAGGGAACTCAAAGCTGCTTTAGCATCTTCGTCCATTAATGGCAACTGGGTCGATGCACTACCTTTAGTTCTGCTTGCCATGCGTTCCCGTACTCGTGAATTCATTAGAACGTCTGCGTCACAACTCGTGTATGGCATGGATCTACGCCTGCCTAGTCAGCTCCCACGTCTACTGGCACCAAGATGACAAGACAGAGCTATCGCCTTCGACTTCATTTCGGTAACATGTCTGAACAGCAGCGGGACCTCGTCCAGTCATGATACGTACAGCTCCACAGCTGCAAGAGAGTACTGTTCACGCGCGCGAGCGAACTCGTACTGTTGCACCACTACAACCAAATTATCGCGGTCCTTACCCGATTTTGCTCAGACAACACAAATACTTCATTATTATGCTAGGCGCTACACCGACATCGGTAAGCATAGCCAGGTTGAAGCCGTTTATCGAACCGCCTGATCCTGAGAGCGTTCAACCTTCTACACACGTCTCAGGCTCCGTTTGCCCACAATTTCAATAGCCTGCTTTGCATGACGCGTAATTATTATTTTTTGTTATTAACATTAACTTTTCGTTATTCTACATATCAAAATTTTTAACTTTACCCTATTTTTCGCATTTATCTCACGTGGCATAACCATCTGTTCTTAGCTACCAATTGTGTAGCATTTTTGAACAGTTCCTTGGTATTATGCCATCTCTGAGGCAATGTTCGTTTACATATTTTTATGCAGTTACCTTTAATTTTAATGTATATATATTTAAATTATAATGTATTTCTCACACATGTCATCATACTGCCCATTTTGGTATGACCAGCTACTTGGAGCTAACGCTTTCGTGTACCAACACTAAGTTGTTATCAGCTTCATATCATGGTACAGGCTACTTTCAATACATATCTCAACTTCATCAAGTGCACAAAGACCATTATATAAATATCATGACCACAACGTCAAGCACACAATCTAGCTCCTTTGGTCGTATAAAAACTTATTGACGACAATCCAGCCTGCCTAGGTTTTAACTTAAACCTGGCAACTTCAGAGGCGATTTACCTCGAAATCTTCACGCTGCGGCTCCCAAATCTTACACTGCTCTATTTGACCACTAGAGCTAACAATTTGTGTAGCATTTCCTAGTGGTTACTTGGCATCATATCATTGTTGAAGCAACCAACAAGCATACTTAAGCCCAGCATTTATGGTACATTATTTTTTTTTGCTTAACTTGGTTCGAACTCTGTCATGCATTTCTTATCTAGCCTTGCAGAGAGGAAATTTTTTTTCTTTTTTTTCAGAGAGGAAAGTGTTGTAACGACACAAATAAATTGCCGACATATTGCGTAAATTAAATTCAATTTGATTTACGTTGCACCAATGAGAAAAAAGCGAAACTTGCCGTTAACCAATAGTGTGCAAGTAGACATATATTATTATGGCATGTCTATTTAAGCACGGTAAATTTACCATGCAGTTCAGTTGTCGCGTTTGCCTTCTGCTTTGTGTTATGTTTGCGTGCTGTCGGCTGTCATCACCTACGCTGATTATTGGATCGTCTTCACAAACAACTGGCAACATCAGTGACACCAATCTTGTTGCTGTACATCAAGCGAGACTAGCCAATTAATGCAGAACTTCAACGAAATTTCCACATCAAGATTACAACGAAACAACAGAAGGAAAAACAGCCCAAATCAACCCAAGGCTCTAGGACATCTTTACACTGGAAAATCTTTCTCAGCACTTGCAGATGAACGCACGATCGGTCCTGTTAAAGGCCCTCTATCAGTACATAACTCTATATTTATGGCACTTTAACCGAGTTTGTAACACCGTGCGGCATTATTTGAAGCTGGGGCGTTTACAACCTTTTCCACCATGATCAGGTGTGCAGCGTGCCAAACTTGTTTTTATAATTTCATCTTTTGCCGTACTTTTAGATGATCAACGAAACCAAATAAAGATGCTTATAATTTAAATTAGCCAAAGGCCTATGTTTTATTACAGCAAAATAATCTGTGTAAATCCCAGAAAAACAGTTCATTTGATCTTGAAATTCTTCTCTAATTTTTTTTTGTCGAATTTTTTTAATTCTAGACTTCTACATGCAACTAATTTTTATAGCGTACGCGTGGTTGCAGGTGTTATCTGTGACATTAGTCTACTCCGTTGTCGTGCTATAGCTCTATACTTTCTTTTATGTATAACTATGGAAACCATTTGCAATTTCTTCGGGAGCTTTATCATATTAAATTTATATTCTTTTCGTTTCTCTAATAATTAATAGTTTAGCAGTTGTTGGAATTTTTTATAAACGTGTAATTCAATACATTTTGCTACGGAATACCTGTAAATAATACGGAAGTTTGCCTGAAATCAATTCAAAATGAATCCTCCAATGATGAATTCTTTCTGCTTTACCGATTCAATTAAACATTCACTCAAAACTTCTAATCTAAAACTGAATCAGTACGAGCCAAAGCAATATGATAAAAGCTATAGTTATTTATGCTGTACTAAACTTTCATTTAAACATTCGAATTCTGTAAGCATGGATAGTTTGATTAAACGTAAAATTTCATCTATTCCTGATTTAATCACGATAATTGCCACCAAGTCAGCAGTAAAACCAAGTGAGTACTACTGAAGCATTTTTATTTACGTAAAATTAATGTTCAAGTGAACAAGTGTAATATTTTTATTTTTAACTTTATTTCGTAAAATTATTAATGTATCGACTAATTTTGCTATTTAAGTGGTCTTTAATTTTCTGCTACCAGTCTGTCATCACGTTTGACCTCCCACTAAAATTCGTCTGTCCGACAAAAACCTACCCCACATTGATGTTCGGACCCTTCATGGATTGTACTCCAGTTGATCCTATCTACTCAAATGGAATATCTATTTTTCACCAGATTGAGCTATCATGAAGTTCATGAAAGCATTTCTCTTCCTCAACACCTCCCTCCCTTGTGGTTAAATACTTTGCTAGTCACAATTTCATACATCTCCACATATCCTACCTGTGATTTGTTATTTCAATGGTTGGGCCTGTTGGTATTTGTTGCCAAATAAATGTATTATTAATATTATCCAAATTTCGTGACTTACTCCTCTTTATTTGCCAAATTATAATGCTTTTAGGTTTTCCGTAATTCCAGTTTAAAATTACAAGTGCATAATCAATTTCTGTCGAAACTAAACCGCATTGGTTTCTGGCACATAAATTGCTCTTTAATTAAACATGTTCTTCATGGACGTTATTAGTAATTAAAAATGACACCACTTTAATTTTTTGCACGGTCGTATGGTATTATAATTGAGTGTCATTTTGAAAACCTATTTTTGATCATGTTCTCCCGGAATTTTGAAGAAACAATATTTGTTCTGCCATCGAATTTACTAACGTAAAAGTTCAGTTTTAAAGCATACGCTCTATAAAGAAAACGTGATATAGTCTTCTATTTTTTGTTAAGGTTATATGGCTTCTAAAATATGGTACGCAACTCGCTATTTTAATTGTTTTCACAATCGGGGTTTACGATTTTTAATCTAATTTCATTAGTTTAGTCTTTTATGCCATTATTTGTTCAGTTCTGTCGATTTGGCTGGTAAAGTTCTGTCCAATTCAACTTCCGTTACTCCTTAATGTTTCGTTAATATGACTCTAAAACTGATAATTGATCTAAATGTTGACTACTGTTAAATTGCAAGTGCACGAATTAACTACGATTGTCAATAACCGCTGACTACCAGGATCAAGTTTCTGTCCTGCATGTGGAAACCACACTTATTAACGGAAGAATCTAAGGTGTCATATGGTGCTTTATATCCAGTTATTCCGTCAGCTGGCTTTCGTTAAAGTTGAAAGACAGTATCTAATCCACAAAAGTTGAGAAATGTCTATTAAGACTCTATTTAGATGTGTGTATAATTGGCTTATAGTATGTAGATATGTTTTCATTTAGTTATAAGTTCATATTTAAAAAAAATATTGCTAGGTTTGTGGAAACAGAAAGTGCTAGAGTGTGGAAATCTCCGACTGTTTGTATTTCAAATTGTTATTATATTAAGCTGCGACTGTCTTCTATCACAACCATTTTGGAGCAATAGAAGCTAAGGATAACCGACCCCGACAGATAACAGGCTAATCAGAATCTCATTTGTGCCAATAATAAATGAAAAAATATCCTTAACGGCAGCCAAAGTAATCCTGGCCTTCACAGTTGCTAATTCGGAGGAAGGTAATCAAAGGTACTGAAAAAGATGTGAATCTGTGCGTGTCTGCTTCACCGATGGACGCTCTAAAAGACCGCGTTCATAGGCAAGAGTTCCAGAAACAGTTATGTGGTTGGAGCAAAATTTGCAATTATGCGTACGGCAAAATTCAACTGCTTTCACTAGCCACCATGTGTCGTTTAAGCTAATGTATATTTTATTTTGAAATGTGAGAGCTCATGCCTTACGAACAGGCAAGGTGAAATAATGCGATTTGCGTATTGTTTGATAGCCAGACATGGGAACTTTGAGTAACTAACAATGGAACACATATAGTATACGAGAACATGCAATTCTTTCCTATATGAGTGACCAAGTCATGTAGCTTCAGGCTTTCTGGTATCCAGTGCTTTGGCAGCGATATTATTTGACTAGAAATCTACAAACTTGCTTGGCTTGCGAAGGGTTCCATGTAGGAAACCTGGTCCTCGGTGCAGTAAGCGTCAATGTACAAAGTCAATTGCTGCGCATGAAAGCGATGCATTCTTTGAAAGATCATAATAATTGGCCTTTGTATTAGAGCAGCTTTGGGATGCCTAAAGATTTGCCTGAGATTTCATTGCCAAACTGACAGGATTGTGTGAGTAACTAAATAGTTGTCAGACAGGCTCTGCACGAGGATAGCTGTGACAAAAACATTATGCTCGATTATGTCCCTCAGACTTCATTTAGTTTTGGAGATGACGTCTTGCCACAAGGAATACTGAAGTTGATCATACAAATGAAACAGTGACCTTTCAACATACAGATCGATCAGATACTTGTAAACAGATAATGTTTGCTCTTTGTTCTGTATGAAAGAGCGTTCCACGGATGTTCAATGGTTCATAAATTGGATCTGATCAGCATTTTGGCCATCGAAATCAATTTATAATTTACTCCAAATAGCCGTCCATATGATGTGCCAATTTATGTATATTAAAAAAGATAATATACAATGATCCTTTAGAATAGCTTAAGCCTTTGCTGTACTCTCCCTTGAAACTGTATTTTATATCGTAACCAACAGAATCTCGAGTATTGTAAAAAAATATATATTGTAAGTTTTTTTCAGCGATTAGGCATGACCGCCTTTTGATACACTTTTTCAGCATTCGAGCTGATTAAAAGGCAAAACCGGCTGCGAAAAATTACGCCCTGGCTCATATGCTTGGCAAGAAGCTTGCTGTCTGCCAAGTATGGAATGAGAATCAATGCCGGCTCAATATAGCTAATAAACTAAATGTGGAATCGTCTTTTAACAAACTCTTCGAACTTTGTTCACGCATCGTTAGCACAGTAGTTCTGTCAATGAAGTACGAGCATTCACTCCGTTGAACTCTAGACTTTCGTTAATTGTATTAGTAATCCATTATACTAATACAATTAACGAAAGTCTAGAGTTCAACGGAGTGAATGCTCGTACTTCTGTGATAACGATGCGTGAACAAAGTTCGAAGAGTTTGTTAAAACACGATTCCACATTTAGTTTATTAGCTATAATCCATTATACGAGTGATGAGGGGACACCACTTGTACCAAATTCCCAAGAAACTCCATGAAATTGGAGCCGGCTTATCCTCCAAAAGGAGTCAGCCGCAGTAAAGTAAAAAAAGTAATCCATTATAGTTGCTTTTCGTGACCAAGATCGATTTAGACTCGGTGGCATGCAAGACGTGGCGAATTGCGCTTGAAGGTTATGTTTCAGTTTAAAAAATTTGTTCGCACTTGTCGAGGATTTGTAGTTTCCTTAGATTGGTTTGGCGTTAATCAAGGTTTATTATTGCTCCTACCTTGTTCAATATGGCCGTAAATTAATTACTTGCTGATGTGACTTCTACGATTCTAGGAATGAAGATCAGTGGCATTGGTTAGCTTGCTAATCTCGAATGCGCTGGCATTGCTGGTGTGTTAGCGAAAAAATAAGTCATCTATTGTTCTCTGGAAGTGTTAATTTTGTATAATCTAAGATTGTCTATCTGCTATTGTGATTAGTTTGAGCTAGAAGCTTAAGATTGTGCTGAACGGCATATTGCTACTTGTCGTCAACGAATTCGTCTACCTGGTATTCATAGTGAAACCTGACAGGATTGGCTTCTATCGAAATTTATGGACGTATTACCTTTGCTGCAAATGCCGTTGGCGAATTTTGCAACAATAGGAATCAGCTGTTCATTACTATAAGCCCTATAATAAGAACCTTTAATTCAAGGATGTTGAGGATTTTCCTGCTGATGAGACTTGAAAAATGACCACTTATATTTGTCATCACGTGGACAGTTTTGTGAGAAATGTACTTGTTCAGTTTGGTTCACATGTTCAGCGCGGTGTTATTAACAGTTTTTCATTTGATAGATTTTTACGCCCACCAGATGATGTTATGCGTGTTGGGTCGTCACCTATGAAGGCCGCTTACACGCGTTATTCACCATGTTACTGAGGTAAGTCCTCTAGGTGGCTCATTTCGTTATGTTAAAAGGAGATCTCATGTTTGTATACTATTGTTTGAGATATCGACCAAAACACCAACTGGCAACCTTAGCGGCATCGGATTTTCTGGAATTCGTCGTGCAGCACCATAATGGCGTTTATCTTAACGCATGTGTTGTTCAGACCAGAAATGTTAATATTGCTTATTTTTATCTATATTTGATATATCCTTCGCAGATTGCAACCTTTTTACTTCAAATTTACACAACTGAAAATGTAATTCATCTACTGTTTGTATTTCAGATTGCTTTTGTTTAGTCGACGTGAAGAAACAATTATACAATAAATGCTATTAGGATAAGTTTCTTTTCAGCTTTTAATTATTTTATGGCCTATATTGCCTCAATGACATTTAAAAAAAATTAGCCATTGATTTAATAAAACCGTTTTTTTATTTATATTTGCAAACAATAATAGGTGCCGAACAGCGCTTACTATGTTCAGATGAGGACTTAGCAGTCTACTTATCGAGAGGAAGACAATTCGTTCCGCAGAGGGTACTCGGCTTTGGCAATTGCGGTAACACTTGTTATCTTAATTCTGTCTTGCAGTGTTTGATGGCAACAGGTCCGTTACTCTCCTTTGTGTCTTTGATGCACTCGAATCCAGCTAACTGTCAGTATGCCAATCAACTTCAATCACCCGTCAGTTCAAATGGAAATCGCAACATTAATATACCTACTAACCTTCAGAAACCTCGTTTCTGTGGTCTTTGTGGTATAAGCAAACTCCTTAAAATGCACAATAATGCGAAAAACGGCCAATTGCCAAATATGAACTCCTGCAATTATTTCGGCGGAATGAATGCAGGACAGATTGTTCCTTCTTTTTTTGTACACAATGTCAAAGGTTTGCCTTCTTAGTCATTTTATGGAATATTTTTGTGTTTTCTCTAAGTAAACAATGATGAATTACTATTTTACAAAACTAAAATTTCTTTTGCAATTAATGAGCCCTGGCCAGTAATCTGAGTATAATCTCTTTTATGTACATATAACATTTAAATCATGCTGCATTAAATTTTGTTTATAGCTGTTACTGTTTGCCATGCTATCATTTTATAGCAACAGAGAAATTAAAAGAATGGAGATTGGCAATGCCACTTTGTTACTAATAGTTCTTAATTTTTGACATTCATCGGATTCTCCAGCGCTTTTTGTTTTATATTAGTCAAGTGGAAGCCTTGATTCCACAAGAAATTGGTGAAAGAGTCGCTTATTAAAGTCCAGGCATATCCATTAATTACCTGATCTGTGTTGTGATTAACAAATGATTGTCTCAAATTCCTATTTTTAGCGGATACATTTAGGAAGTCTCGGTCGGTACTCTTCATCAGTCTCTTTTGAAACTATTTTGCTTATTGCTGTCTTCAAATTTGACATTTCCGCGGTTTTCTTACTGGGTTTGATGGTTTGACGTAGTAGTTTTGCAATAATCAGATTAGTCCTAATTTTCTGTTACTGACCGTGAAAGTCTCCATAATGGATGGGTTCTGTTTGGTCTCGTAACCCCGAAGGCTCCAAAATCATACGTACTATCCACTAAAATGTAGTATTATCAATTATAGTGGACTGTTCGGCGTCTTGTTTCTCGTTTCATCGTCAGACTTGTAATAAAACAGTAAACAACTCTCATAACACAAATTATGTCAAATGTGGAAACAGTGTTTGAGAAATATCGGTTTATATTTACTTTATACTTATTAGCGCTTGGGATGTGACTAAGTATAAGAAGGGAGAGAGAGAGAGAGCGAAGCTTAGAAAAAGACTTCATGTAAAGGCTTCAATAAGTTATCACCAACATGTACATAAGCAAAATAATATATTTCTTCATAGTGTGAATGCTTATGTATTTGTGCGGGCATATTACCGAAGTACCGTAAACAGTTTCCCTACTTCCACCAAGTCATACGATCAGGCAACATGAAGTATTATATATTATTTTATTTCTACCTTCAACTTATAAAATTCTTTAAATAAAGTTTTTGAGATTGAAGTAAGCTCCATTCCCATTGTATTTCATCAATCGTCGAACAACAGCAAAACTACCGGCAGTCGCATGTACTGACTCGTTTCGTACTTCCACGGTCATCATCAGAGTAGGGCGGCAAACTGACTAGCGCATACGATTCGCAACGAATATAGTATATCAGCAAACACACACACACAGTATATATATATATATATATATATATATATATATATATATATATATATATATATATGTGTGTGTGTGTGTGTGTGAAATTCGCGACCTAAATTTGAAAGAGGAAAATGGTGTCCCTCGATATAAAGTCACTCTTTACTAGCATTCCAGTAAATAAAACTAAATATCCTATGTGAATATATACGATCATCAGGAGCGGAAACACTGATAGAAGTGGACGACATGTGAGAACTACTTCTATTATGCACATCCAACGTACAATTCATATTCCAAGGAGTCTTCTACAGACAAATTGACGGCATAGGTATGGGTTGTCTTATTGGACCAGTATTGGCAGACATATCCATGCACCATTTAGAAACAACTGGTTTAAAACCATTTATCAATGGAGCTCATTTTTATGTGCGCTACGTTGATGATACTTTTATGGTCGTCGAAAAGGATGAAGATACAAATTGACTGATACATCACATATACAATGTAGACCAGGCAATAAAGTTTACAATAGAAGAAGAAAAAGTCGGACATTTATCCTTCCTAAATGTAGGAATAACAAGAGATGAAGAAGGTACTCTCTCAATGTCAGTTCACAAGAAATCAAGCTGGACTGGACAATATATCCATTATATGAGTAGTGTGCCAAGGGCGTACAAAAGGAACTTAATAATAAATTTGGGCACACGAATACGCAGGATTTGTTCACTGGACAACATTGAAGTAGAGCTAAATTTGTTTCACGAAGCGTTGAAAAATAATGGCTATCCGGACTGGTTCATCGAATACGATTTGAGGCAACGCAACAAAATCGAGGCCAATTTGGAGGAAAATCAAACTCCCCAGATAGTAACGCTTAGTGTTCCCTTTGGAGGTGATCTTCCAGCGGAAATCTTCAAACGAAAAGTAATTCGAGCAACAAAAGCACAGTTTCCATCAATACAGGTGAGAGTGGTGTTCAACACAACAAAACTGATGCGCACGAATGAAAAAGATAGCCTCTCTGTGACGTCAACCCCTTTGTCTGTATACAAATTTCAATGTACCTGCAACGCGCAGTAAATCGGCAGATCAAGAAAGAGGCTCGAAACTAGAATAAATGAGCATCTCCCTCAAAAACTATTAAAGAGGGGTGCAGCTCCTGCACAAAAATCAGCAATTTGCGAACATGTACTTCTCACAGGTCATGCTGTTAGTAGTAACAATTTTTCAGTTCTCTACAAGGCAAAAACAGAGAAAATGCTTTTGGCTTTTGAAGCTATTGCAATTAATAAGCTGAAGCCCTGCTTAAACGTGCAGAAAATAATTCAAAAAGAAATTAAATTGGACTGGAACAAGAACATAACTGACATTCCTTTAAAAATAGCCAACGCTTCGCAAAATACGACACATACATCAATTACGGACGCAATTACAATGAAAGCGATGACACACCAAATGACGTTACGCAAAAGTAGTGGTCTAAATTGCACAAAAGTAGTGGTCTAAATTGCGCAAAACAAAGGCTAGAATAACGAACAGGAGATTGGTTACAACAAATGTACAGTGAGATTGGATGAACGAATATACTAACGAATCCAGAACAATGGCTGTAGATACTGGTAGAAATAAGATTTACTAATAAATGTTATTCCATAGGTACAATTATTTTATATATGTTATATATATATATATATATATATATATATATATATATATATATATATATATATATATATATATATATATATATATATATGTTATATATATATATGACCACACTTTGTATCAATATATATTTTTTATTTATATATACGTGTACAAGCCATCATTATTGATACCTTTATTTATATGTATGAACATAGTGTAATTTCACTGTCAGGCTCGTACGATTAACAATGAATATAGTGTATCAGAAAACACAACTATTTATTTGAGCTTATTTAAATACAAACACCGTATATAAATTCTTTAAATCAAGTTTGCGAGCTTGAAGTAAACACCAACCCTATTGTATTTAACCAGTCGTCGACTAACATAAAAAAATTACCGCCAGGCGCGTTTCGACCTTCCATGATCATCATCAGAGTACGACGGCCAACTGACTATCGAGGATTAAACCGCATTGAATATATATGGAAATCATATTTAGATATGCGGCTCTCACCTCTAGCAGTCTCGCATATATTGAATTTGACTGGAAATGTCGGCTGTACAATTTCTATACAGTCACGAACATTAATTGTATTGCCTATATATGTATATGTGGCAAAAGCTACAAACAGCTAATGTTCGTGACTGCATAGAAATTGTGCAGCCGACATTTCCAGTCAAGTTCAATGTATGCAAGACGGCTAGAGGTGAGAGCCGCATATCTAAATATGATTCCCATATATATTGAATGCGGTTTAATCCTCGATAGTCAGTTTGCCGTCGTACTCTGATAATGATCATGGAAAATCGAAACGCGACGGTGCGTTGCGGCTGGCGGTTGTTTTGTTATGTTGTTCGACGACTAGTTAAATACAATGGGATTGGTGTTAACTTCAAGCTCGCAAACTTGATTTAAAGAATCGTTACCACCACCCGCGCAATCAATTATTGTTAAATTGTATTACCTTATATAAATGGTTATCTATATATACATGTATAATCATATATATTTATGCATATATAAAATAGCTGTATCAACATCGGCGTGATTTTATTTCAACATTAGGCGCCTACGATTCACAATAAATATAGTATGTCTGGAAATATATATATATATATATATATATATATATATATATATATATATACAGTAATACATATTTATACATTTGCGTAAAAGTAAATATATGAGGAACAGTGTGACTTCTCTCATTGTCAAGCGCATACGATTTACATTGAATGTAGAATATCGGACAAAGTAATATATTTATATGTTTATACCAATGCTTTTTATAAATAGAAGGATATTCATCTTTATATATGTGCACACACGATATATATTCATATACAGATAAATATATACGAAGTCGTGTGCGTTCCATTGCCGTTCAACACCTACGATTCAAAATTACTATAATACTCAATCTCAGTCCTTCCAAATTCATTTTATTTAAAAAGCGAATTGAGCATAATACTCTCTTCCCGGGTTACTAATGACATCCTGCGTGAAATCAGTTATGAGGTGAAGTTTGGTCGGAACTGCGAAATATATCAAGAGTACCATTTTCCATTCACTGGTAAGGTCAAAGCTACAAATTGCGCGCTCCCTTCTGAAATAAATGAAGTTCAGAGAATTCCCAGAGATAAAGAGTAGGAACTCTAGAGCAAGAACAAGTGTAAATTGTGGCTAGTCTTGATATACAACTATTGATTTCAGTAGGTTTACCTATTCTATAAGGTTTTTGGGTAGGTCTATTCTAATAGGGAGAAATTAATTAGTTGGGAGTTAAGATTTTGTAGAAGGACAAAACGCCAGTTTAATAAATTCAATTGAAACGAAAATCAGACGGATTCCTATACATATTCCCTAGGCCATATTGTCGTGCCTCCTTTATTTTAGATCATAACCTGAGTCGCTTTCTCGGATTTATTATTAGCTTTGATTCATCCAATCCCCGCGTTCTGACACTTGCAAATGTTTTATTAACTATTGAGCCTAATGTTGTTCTATAAATATTACGTTTATTTGGTCCCTTTTCGAATTTATTTACAAATTGATTCTCTAATTGATCTAGTTAATTTTTTTGCGTTTAAAACCTTCCTAGTCTATCTGAAGTTCCGTCTCCTTTGAGTGCCTGGCTACATAGGATCTGTGAATGTATTCATATTTGCATTCCGTTCTATGATCCATTATAAGTACTCTCATCTGGTGCATGGTTTCGTCTCTGTGTCTGAACGTGTAAATTTTGCAAGCTATCTTATATGCTCGTGGCTTCTGAAGGAATTTATCTTTTTTACTGATCGATAGCGTAATCGCCTTGATGTGTTCTGATCTTGTATTCAGCTTCTACTGTCCTTAATATTCTAGCCAATATGGAATCTGGTAATACCGCAATCATACACTCTTACTGATTCTGTTTTCCGCTCTACTTGGCTTTCAATTTCATCAGTTTCTTGTCTCTATATTTCCAATACACTATTTTAAGACTTCTGAATATCATGGGTTTAAGAATTTTTATTTTTGTTCCATATGGATAGAAAAGAAATTAAGGACATCTGTGTAAGTATGTTTCCTAAAAAATCTTTGCCTAATATGTTATTCGTCTGTTTCAATCTCACGTTTAAAAATTGTAATTCTCCTTCATTTTCTAACAAAATTTTTTATTTTCGTAGCTGCTTGGCTATATCAAGACATTTGTCCATTTCATTATCAGCATGAATCAAAATTAAGAATATGTCATCCAAGAATCTCACAAATAAGTTTGAATTGAGATACAATTGGTTTGGTGTTTACTTCAAGCTCGCAAACTTGATTTAAAGAATTGTTACCACCACCCGCGCAAACAATTATTGTTAAATTTTATTGACTTGAGAAGTCGTTTCAACGGCGGTTTTTTTTATAAATGTATTGAAATGTTGGCGACGGCACTGGTTATGGTTGTCACATATGTGCACGTTTAACATGTTTGTAAAAATCTCATCTGAATGTAAAGTAGGTAGAGAACATACAAATATTTTACAGTTACATAATACTTCTTAACGTCATTTTACTTCCTTCTTTTACATCCAGAAATTCCGTTAGACAACGTTTCACACATTCGATTGCCACATGCACCGGGATGTTAGTATACACCAATACAACATGCAGACTTGACAGTTTATCACACATCCGGCAATACATGTTCTCTATTGGTTTTAACAATTTGAAATGTGTCCTTTAAAATGTAATATTCAAATAGGTTTATTTTCCAATGTTTAAGAACACCATTACTCTAACTGGAATGGTAGACTACACCCAAATCATTTTTGTACAACATTGAACTTTAATCATTTATTGAAGAACGTGGTATTTTCCAATCGCCTAATAATCTGCATCTTACACGTCTTTCACTGATTGAACAACTTCATCGTTGGCTTGTTTTAGTTTACGACAAAATAACTTTGAAACAATTTTGCGTAGTGCTATCATCAAATTTTAAATTTCTAGATTGATTTTCGTGGTTACTAAGTGCATTGTGTGCTCCATATTAAAAAAAATTAGAGTAATAATTGTTTGACAGCAAACGTAATAGGTGTGGAAGACCTATTTAGCCTGCAGAGTGAAAAGTGACCATTGGTGACACATTATAAGATAAACGGTGCTGGTCAGATATGGAGAACATCATTTAAGATGCAGAATATTCTAAATTTTAAGCGTTTAGTGTCTCTAGAAATAGGCTATCCAATGTTGTCTTCCAACTCACAAAACTTAATTGATCAGTTATGTCTGGTATTAAATGTTTATGTTTTATTATTCTCCATGTCTACTTATATGATTATAAGTAGTTGATCGTGAATATTTTGGTTTTCGGTTGTATGAATATATGAACGATGCATCACCAATGTGGCTTATAATTTTTAAAATTTTTATTGTCCTAATTACTAATTTTAATTTAGCTGTGTGTCCCAGTTTTCGTCCTTTTGAACAAGAGGACGCGCATGAATTTCTTCTAAGACTTTTATCGCGAATGGAGGAATGTATTGTGCATGGCTTGGGCAAGATTCCGCATGCAGTAGCTGAAACCAATGCCATTCGTCGTATCTTCGGTGGCAGTCTTCGTTCAGATGGTAAGCCGGAATAATTTAATTACGACATATTGATTTTTAATTCACATCCGAGTTTGAATTAATGTTAATAGTATGATGGTCGAATCCACTTTATTTTTCGATTTACATCTGTTCAAATGCCTTCCAATGCATTAACAACACTAGCATATCTAAAATTTCCCTGTTTATGCACTTTTCATAGTTAACATGAAAGTGTTAATAAATATGTTTCCCCTATTTACTATTTTATATATATATATATATATATATATATATATATATATATATAATATGTATGTATATATATGTATATATTATATGTATATATATATATATATATATATATATGATAAATATTACCTATGCATTGCGTAAGATGAATTCGGAATACTTGATCGTGGTTTCGGCCTTATGTGATCAATCCTCAGTAGTTGTTAAGTCTGCTGCGCCTAGAAATAGGCCTACATTACCGTTTGTTTCAGAGCTTTAAAACTGATCTCCAAAGTCAGTGGCTTCGTTGAACCAGCTATGACTGACGAGTTGCTTAACAAAACAGGAATCATGATCAAATTACCTGATCTGCGTTTTGACTAATGCAGCTTTCATTGTTCCAGTAGCTTTCTTTTTTCGAAATATTTCGGCTAAACTTATCGATAGCCTTCATCAGTCGCAATTAATTTCAATTAATCCAGGTTCGCAAAAACAATCTTCATTCAAGAAACATTTAGCATAGTCAAATTGACTGTTTTTGTTATATTATACACAATTTTCACAAAATTTTTCAGTTCAATATTGCTTGATAATTGACATAATCTCCTTTCTCTGTCATTTTTCTGCTTATTTTTGTTCATTCTTTCTAACAAGAATAGAAAATTCACGTCGATTTAGCTAATTTTATAGATTTATCAGCTGAAATGTGTTTTAGCCGTCTTCTTCAGATCTACGTAAGCTAGTTTGGCCTGTTTTGATAGCAACTTTAGCGATTTGTTGCATGAAATATGTTTAATAAAACAAAATTGTTTGCTACATTCTGGTCCTGTGGTGTGAGGTAGTATCTTTATTGTTCAAAACCAAATGATCGTGCGTTTTTGATGCTCAAAAAAGAGACATTAAATAAAAGCGATTGACTTAAATCGGTTATACTAACTGGCTTAAAAGAAACATATTGCGCGACAGAGAATAGATCATTTACCTGATTATCGGGTTGCGATCCGATTTGTTTGTATCCGCTGTCTTTTTGATTTTTTATCCATGGATATGGAGATCTTTTTCAATGGAACGACCATCGCCTACTAAGTTGACAATCAATATGTCAAGTGGAAATTTTAGTTTAAATTGCCTTAGTTATACTTGTTGTTAGATCTCTTAAGCATAACTTGTTTTTAAAAAAATGAGAATACAGTGATTTAATATCAATTACTGACGACTCACTAGATAAGCGTACGCCATGCATGTGTGTATGTTTGTTTTTTATTGAAGGGTAATCAACTACTGCACGTGTACACTTATCCCAGTGAAATTACAGCGATTTCGCAACATCTGACTAATCACTAGATAAGCGTCTGCCAAGTCTGTGTGTTTGTGTGTGTTTGAGCGTTTGCTCAAGACTGAGAAATAATCCGTTACATGTAATTACTGGCACGTGTAACAGTCATTCACGTGAAACTAAAATGAAAACTGTCATTTCCTAAATGCACACGCCAGACCTATTTTTACACGTACTATCCTAAATGAAGTAATTACGAGTGGCATCCCGGTGAGGAGGGGGCAAGATACTGTGAATACAGTAAATAATTTAGAGTTAGCAAATTAAAATTAGAAACGGAAAAGTATTCTACTAGGGTAGATAGTTAAAATAAAAAATAAAAAGGGGTCGTAAAAGAAATTGAAAATTGTCTGATAAAGAAAAATGCAAACATAAATGTTTGTTAAAAGGTGCTACACTAACAACAGAACGTAAGATAACAGATAAAATAAGATAACGTGGCATACGCTTATCTAGTGATAAGTCAGATGTTGCGAAATCGCTTTAATTTCACTGGGATGAGTGTACACGTACAGTAGTTGATTATCTTTCAATCAAAAACAAACGAAAATACATACATGCATGCATGGCGTACGCTTATCTAGTGAGTTGTTATTAATTGTCATTGTATCACTGTAATCTCATTGCGAAGAGTGTACACATGTAGACACATACACAAACCAATTTAACATACACTTCCTAACATTTTTATAAAAAAACGTTATGCTTAAGAGATCTAAAATCAAGTATAAATGAGGCGGTTTAAATTAATATTTCCACTTGACATATTGATTGTCAACTTAGTAGGTGATGGTCGTTCCATTGAAGAAGATCTTCATATCTGGAGATCGAAAATTATTGACAGCGGATGCAAACAAATCGGATCGCAACCCGATAATCAGGTAAATACTGACTGGCTTGTCAACAAATATGAATTTGAGCAGCTAGAATTATTGCAAACGCTTTAGTGACCGTTTTATAAGACTAGTCAAATTATAAAGTTAAAAGCTTTCTTATTTCGTATTTTTTACATTTTCTACGCATTTATTTGTAATTTACTTTTAGATTTCAAGATAAACAGAAACTAAATATTGCAGAATAGATCTAAATCTTGCTTTTAAATGTTATGTTTATTTTGAATACAGCTGAAATTTTTTTATTAAAACGATTCTTAAGATATCTCTCATGACTAAGCTATTATTGCTTACATGATTATTGCTACTTGTCGCTACTCACGAATGTATTCTCAAATTGATTGAAACCATTCAGCTAAAACTGACCATACCGTGTTATTTGAACAATCGACGCTTTAATCCGAACAGACTGTATACATTAAGAAATCGTTGTTTGTGCGATCGAGCTTAAAATGTTGAAATTTTTCGTGCACAATAGTCAAATTGATTGGCTGCATAGAAATGATATGGTGGATATTTGGACCAAGTACAGCATACGTGTAACTACCCGGAATAAGCCGGATCTACGTTTCTAATGATATTATATACTACTAGTCCTACAAGTGATACTATTCATCGTCTTCACAATCACGTACAGCAATACAAAAGTGATACTGCATTGTGTTATATCTGTCAAACCAGAGGAAGGCAAAAATTAACAAAATAACATTGATAAACCGCAATTTAACCAAAATTAATTAATGGCGAGTGGTTTGTAAGCGGGAGGATCTAGTTAACATGAGTATATTTGCATAAATACCAATCAGAAATAAGGCAGATTAGATCTCTACACAATACCATTACGGCTAAGTCAGCTTTAAGGTAGGGCGACATAAGTAATACAGCTTTCCCGCGGTTTTCACTGTATCGCGTTATAGCCTCGATTGTGTGGTTGGCAACAAATCTGATTTGATTTTAATTCTATTTATAGTTTGGGCTGATTAGTAAGCCAGATACATACGCATACACACTTACTTATCAGCTCAAACAATAAATAGAGGTAAAACGGAGTCAGATTTGTTGCCGCTCGCATAATCAAATCAAAACCCAAGATGTATATAAATGAAAGATTGTAAAGTAAAGTTTAATAGTCTCGAGATAAAAAGGCCATTATCCACTTTGTTATTAATGTGTTTTTTCTTCCTAATTAGAAATATACTGTGTAATATATATATATAAAATTTACTGATTAACATTCATAAGTTTCATCAATCGATTGTCCATGATTCACAAAACCCAACAACAATTTAACAGTATTTAGGTAAGTCGAAACACCCACTCGACCAGACTCAACAAACTTTCGATCGGATTGGCAACAAACTGAAGAAGAAAAAAACACATGTGGTATCACAACCACTGTTAACAGAGGCAGAGATTTCAAAACCATATGAGCATTCAACACTGTAATCCGCACTTCCTATGTGGACAGAACAAAATTGAGGAACAAGATGAAACGAAAATAAAAAATTTAGCGAAACAAAATTCGTTCACGTAACAACCAACACTGATAGAACAGTCAATCCATCAATACAAGAATGACCAGATCTCAGACATCACTTTGCTATACAACGAGAAAGACCATTACACGCAAAAAGGCACACACACAGACACATACGCATATACACTTACTAATCAGCTCAAACAAGAAATAGAAGTAAAACCGAGTCAGACTAGTTGCCCACCATAATATATATATATATATATATATATATATATATATATATATATATATATATATAAATGGGATTGGTGTTTATATTTAGGTCTCAACTTTGATTTAAATTATTCTTATCAAAACACGCGTCATTAATGATGGTTTTATTGCAAGAAAATAAATTGTTTGTGTGTGTTTCTACCGGTAGTTTTGCTTTGCTGTGCGACTGGGTAGACGCAAACTTGATTTAAATTTACAAATTTTTTTCTGGACTGATCGTCAGAGATAGGCGGCCTTTCTCTTTGACTTAAATGGTTATGCGTGTGACTAAAGAAAACGACTTAAAAATGTTTTTTAATTACAATTTTTATAATTCCTTATTTAATCCTCTTCATTTAAGTCACCTGCCGGATGTGCAAACACGTGTCGTCAGCTGAGGATCCGTTCTTCAATCTGTCTTTGGCTATAGTTTCTTCGCATAGTTTACTAGTAAGTATTTCAGTCGTCACTTTTTTCTCGTCAGCTTAACATATATTTTAAAACTTATTCTTATTCATGCTTATACGTTTACTTTTCTCTCGTTTCATTTACTCATTATGTGTTATAAATGGTTTTCGACAATTTGTTTTGAGACTCGATCTAAAATGAAGTTGACTTTGACAAATGACGCCCTGCATGTCATATCCTTATTTCGTAGAATTTGAGTGGTCACCATGATTAGTAGAAGCTGGCATCGATATAAGCACCAATTCCATGCATACATTTGTCAGTATAGACTAAGCATTGTGTAATCTAGAAATGGCAATTCAAGTACTGCCCGGATGTGGCCACAAAACGTGGTTCGGAACCGGATTACGTCTGCCTTGGAATTTCTGACCAGTCACTAAGCCACCCTACTACAAAATTGTCGTTTTATTATGTATAAGCAAGCCGACGCAGGGTAGCTCAGTGGTTAGAGCAACATATGTCGAATCAGACGTACACAAGTTCGAGCTCTGTCCGCGGCAAATTCTCGACAGTGCGTATAGAGTTGCCAATAAGGACGAGTCTGGTCAACTGAATGAATTTCCTTGTTTACATAATAAAATTTCTGGTTTCTCCTGGAAAATGTATGTATATAACGAGACTGGAGTTTTTATCAAGGTTGCAACCTAGATTTAAGTAATAGCATAAGATAGCAAGTGCAGTTCATCTATCATTCCTACTAGACACTCTTTTAGTAGCAGTCGCATATCGAGATTAAGCTGCCATTGAGTATTAAATAAAGATTGAACTAGATTTTGAGCAATTGCATTTGCTACCTTGTGCTGTTAAGTCTATACCGATAATATATACTGTCAAATAATGTCATTGTACTTTAATTCGAAACCACGCTGCTTATTATGTTGAACTAGGCTTAATGGTCAAATTGTTTGTCAAATTAAACACTTGAAGACCATGTGTTTTCTTTCGTTGGTACATACAGATTTATGTCACTAGATCACGTCGCACAATTTCCTCATTATATGTTCAACTAATACATATACAATTTTACATTAGGGTTTGCGTGCCTACAAAAAATATTTTAAATTTGAACGGAAGGATATATTGCAGCCAGCGTGACCAAACAGTGCAATCTCATTTATATCATTAAACGGACAGTGGTTGTGTGGGCGGTGATACTAATCATTTTAATCAAGATTGCGATCTTGATATAAACACCTGACCCATTATGTACGTACATTTGTCAGTATAGACTAAGTATTGTATAGTGTAGAAAAGGCAATTCATCCAGTAGACCGGTTTCGTCCTTATTGGGAACTCATCATGTACTGGCCAGAATTTGCCGCGGACATGGCTCGAACCTGGGCACGTCTGCTTCGGAATCTGGTGCTCTAATCACTGTGCGATCCTGCCGCACACTGTACTACACACAATTTTCAGTTATATACTAACTAATGTAACTTGGTTAGTCTATTTTTCCTTTAGGTGGAGCTCATATGGCATCCATTTAGACCCAAAGTTCCAACTAACCATCCCCAATCTGTCATTACTGAACAGACACCACACTACATGGGGAAGTGGTATTGAAATTAACATTTATATAATTAAACGAACATTGGTTGCGCGGGTGGTGATAATTATTATAATCAAGGTTGCGATCTTGATATAAGCACCTGACCCATTAATTACTTACATATGACAGTATAAACTAAGAATTGTATAGTCTAGAAAAGGCAATTCATCTAGTAGACTGGTTTTATCCCTATTGGGTGGCTCAGTGGTGAGAACAGTAGATTCCAAAAAGTCTTGCCCAGGTTCGATTCCTGTCCGCGGGTAATTCTGGCCAGTACGTGGTGAGTTCGCAATAAGGACGAAACCGGTCTACTGGATGAATTGCCTTTTCTACACTATACAATTCTTAGTTTATACTGACATATGTAAGCAATTAATGGGTCAGGTGTTTATATCAAGACCGCAACCTTGATTATAATAATTGTTATCACCACCCGCGCAACCAATGTTCGTTTAATTATATAAATGTTCATTTCAATACCATTT
>JAQBSW010003627.1:0-80147 GCA_029291075.1 Eudiplozoon nipponicum
AGAATATATGATTAAAGTATTTTTTGTATTCAACAAAATTTATAGTAAAATTTACCCAGAAGAAGGCTACTGAGACTTTTATACAAGCTCGCAATCAAGAAAGAATCTTATTTATGACTTTCCTCTGTTAGGTGAAATTACTAAATTTGAAATGAATTTTAATGCTAGTTTGTTGTTAATATTTTCCATATGAAAGTTAATTGCTTATCTAATTTGAGCAATATTAAATATGAGACGTAGAAAATTTCCACATAAAACATGGAAACATAAGATTAACTAGCTTAGACCATGTCCTATGTCACCTCTACAAAAGGAATAAGAATAGCCTGGCCTTAAATAACTGATTTACAGAAGTTTCCTTATTGCAAAACTCGAGAACAACCAAACAAAGCTACAAGTTAGCAAAGTCAATTCAGTTAGCCGGCATTTTCCACAATTTAGACCTACAAGTATATATTAAAATTTTTCTCTTCAATTTTTTTCATTTTTTCGCCTTGGAGACCAGTAACTAGTTATAACAACCAACCTTTCAGCGAATCAATTTATGTCCAATTTTGATGCTCTGAAATGCTTGCTTTTTAAGTATAACTAGATGATTATTTAACGAAAAAAAGTAATAATTCAAATAGAAAATATAGAGAACAACATTACATATTTATTATCATAACATTTATTTGGTGCTTATTCCAAGTCCTCTAAGTTGAAATGCTTTACTGGTCTCGCTATTCGTACAGTACAAAATTAATTTATTTGATAACAATCAGTGAATGAAAAAATGCTTTCTATTTCAAATAAGTTGTCGCTGTAGGCCCATTCATAGTATACCTTTTTCAAAAATCGGATACATTTATAAATCACACGCATAATTTATTTACGTAGGACACGTTGAAAAATGCATATGCATTGATGCCATAAATGATTTACCTCCGATTATAAACATTTTCGTTTGTCTTCCTATAACTAACTATATTTTTTTATGAATACGAGCCTGAATAAAATTTATGGTACCCTTTCCATGTGCAAAAACAAAATTAAATTTTTATCAGATAAAAGAATCGTTTCTTTCTTATATTCTACTCATGTATGTATAAATGAACAACTCTTTAAATGTAAATTGAAATGTAAAACAAGATAGAAAAGTGCAAACATGGGGAGAGTGTGAAATAAAGGAACAACAAATTAACTGCGTGCATAACCTCCAGTTCAAACTCAATGCCTGAACATGCTTCCACTTGCATAAATCTGGAAGCAAGTTTTTTTTTATCCATGAAACCTTGTATGTGCCTAACGCCCTGTTGTTATTGTCTTTATTAATTATCTTAAATGCTACTTCTGGAGAACATACGTGTGAGGTTTCAACGATGCGTTATACAATTGCAGACATGTATTCACCATTTGATTTAAATTAGGCGTTTAAGTTGCTTTGTTCTACCATTCGAGAATATAACCATCTAGTCGATCGGCCTTCGTAAGTTGATCGACAACTTGCAAAAGTATATTGGTAAATAATTTTTAATATCGACGTGAGTAGCCGTTTCTCTTTGAATTCTGGTAAAGCTTTGTGTGCTATCATATTCGAAATGAACTGTTATTTACCAATATGCATGCGCAAGTTGTCGATCAACTTACGTAGACCTATGAACTAGACATTAAAATACTTGAATAATAGAACAATGCATCTTAAACGCCTTTTTTAAACTCAAATGGTGAATATACGACTGCAATTACGCAACACCGTTGAAACATCACGCGTATGTTCTCCGGGCGTAGTATTTTAAATAACAGAAGTGAATTAGCCACATACGAAGCTTTGTTGATAAACAAAATTGCAGCCTGATTTATACAAGGAGAAGAAGCATTGAGCATGAACTGAAGGTGACGCACGCAGACGATTGGTTTTTCCCTTATTTCACTCTCTTAATGTTTACACTTTACAATCTGGTTTTGGCCTTTCAATTTACATTTAAAGAGTTTTACATTTATAGATACTTGAGAAGAATATAGGAAGGAGTTCTTGTAACTGATAAAATTTATTTTTTGTTGTTGCACATGAAAATGGTACTGTGAATTATAGTTTTGCTCAAAGAAACATAAAAACACATGTATTTTGAAAGCTGAAAAAGCACAGTGAATTTTATCTAATTGATTAATGAGAGGAAATCATAATCTTCGAACATAAAAATATTCTTCGTATTAATAAAATTTTAGATGAGATAATTTTTTTCCTTTTTAAAGCATAAATTCATTATAAATAATCGCACCAATACCCAGTAATCGTAAACCATAAAAATGTTAATTATAATATATTCATTACTTTTATTTTTATTATTGAATTTTTTAGTATTATTATTATTATCATCATTAATACTAATATTATATTACATCAATATTATTAGCATCATCATTGATATTAATTTTTTAATTATTAATATTATGATTAGAAGCATTATTATTATTATTACATATTATTAGTATAATTATATTATATTTTACATATTAATATTGGTAATAGTACTTAGTATTTTTTAAACTTTTTAATGGGTGTATCTTATGAGGCCGGGATCAAAATCTCAGACGTGAGATTAACTCATAAGAAATAGTTATTTAAACTAAAATGTCTTTAAAATGTGTTTAAATGTAGGCAGTCAAGTAAGTTATAAAATATTTTGATAATACACTTCGCTAAGTAATAATAAAATTAATACTTATAATAATAATAATAATCATAATAATAATAATTAAAATTAATAAAAACATAATAATAATAATAATAATAATAATAATAATAATAATAATAATAATAATAATAATAATAATAATAATAATAATAATAATAATAATAATAATAATAATAATAATAATAATAATAATAATAATAATAATAATAATAATAATACACAATTAATAATAATAATAATAATAATAATAATAATAATAATAATAATAATAATAGGAAGACGGAAAAAGAATATGAAAAAGATGAAGAAAAAAATAAGAAGTAGAAGTAAAGTAGAAGAAGACCATGAAAACCTTAGGTTTTACTTATGAAATGCACATGATTTAATTAGACGCAATATTTAATTTTGTATGAAGTTTTGGGCACATTGTAACAAATATGTTCAGATAAAACCAGAAGGATATAATAAAGTCAGCATGAAGAAAAGTTATAATCTGATGTACACATATTATTCGTGCTAACTGTCAGTAGGTGTATGTAAAACGCTCTATAATAAATATGTATTTAGTCGAGAATTTCTGGTCAATTAGACTATAAAATCTCGTAGACGAATGTGTATTCAACCAGTAATGGAGTTAATTTCATATAGTGTACGACAATGCTTCTTCAAAGCCAACTCACAATATATAAGCCATACCAAGCATATAAAAGTTAGCAACACTAGGTTGCCGAGTCACTACGTGGTACCAACTCAATGAGTCTCAAGAAATTGGGTTATCATTCTGGTTATATTTGAGAAGATAATCTTATCGGTTAGCAACTCCAAATAGACAATTGTATATGTATAAGTACTGCGAAACAAAAAAATATGTAACTAATACATATTTAATTGAATGATCTCATATTTAATTCGACATGTAATAACTGATATCGATCAAGGCCTGATTGTATGGATTTGCTGGAGTAATAAATGTTCCGAAATAGTTGTAATTTCTAATATCGGTGGAATTTAGCCTATCATGACCTACATTGTTTTTTAACATTTACCAACTTGGAGACCATAATATTTATACTATTTACAGGCTTGGTATATGTCATATATAGTCAGTTCGCTTTGCAGTGCCATTGTCGAAGACTTTACACGAATTAAACTCCTTTAATGCTGGTATACACATTCGAATAGGAGATTGTATTGTCCAATTGTCCCACAATACATGCCCAAATATATACTGGGTGTATGGCGCAGTACCGGCTTCTACTGATGAGTCGGCAGTAGGCACGAGACAAATGTGTCCTAATAATCGCGAAATGTGATAAATGATAGCGATCAAATCCATTGTGCATGTATTTGTTAGTGTAACAGATGTTCGAAAGTAAGTTTAATTGCCACTTTTACCGAACATTTGGTAGATTAAAATCCATTGCCTTGCTACCATGTACCGACTCGACAACCACGGTGTTTGCATCATGGAAATTTTCGGCAACAACAACCATATTGTTTGTACCATTTACAGGCTTGTTATATATATATATATATATATATATATATATATATATATATATATATATATATGTATATATTAAAGTGAGTTCCTTTGATGTCGCATTGTCGAAGACTTTGTGAAGTCAGCTTCACCAATTGAGGTTGATGCATTCGTATAGTGGATTATACCGTCCAGTTTATACACATTACTGCAACCGAATAAATGCTGGGTATTGTGTGTAGTACCGGATCCTACTGATGAGTGGCCATTAGGCACGAAACAGATGTACTCGTTATTCGTTCCGTTCATGCCTTTAGTTTATTCTTCTCGACCTAGGTGAACTAATTTGTTACTATTTAAACAATAATTGATTGCGCGGGTGGTGATAACAATTATTTAAATCAAGTTTGCGAGCTTGAAGTAAACACCAATCCCATTATATTTAACCAGTTGTCGAACAACATAACAAATTGTATTCCCAATATATGCAAATGTAACGAAAGGTACTAACAGTTAATGTTCGTGACTGCATAGAAATTGTGCAGCCGACATTTGCAGTCAAGTTCAATTTAAAGAGGTGAGAGCCGTATATCTAACTTTTATTTCCATATATATTCAATGCGATTTGATTCTCGATAGTCAGTATGACGTCGTACTCTGATGATGATTATGGAAGGTCGAAACGCGTCAGTGTATTGCGACTGGCGTTAGTTTTGTTATGTTGGTCGATGACTAGTTAAATACAATGGGATTGGTGTTTACTTCAACCTCGCAAATTTGATTTAAATAATTCTTATCACCACCCGCGAAATCTATTGTTTTTTAATTGTATTGCCTATATATGTATATGTGGCGAAAGCTGCAAGCAATTAATGTTCGTGACTGCATAGAAATTGTGCAGCCGACATTTCCAGTCATTTTCAATGTTTGCGAGACTGCTAGATGTGCGAGCCCTATATCTAACTTAGATTTCTATATATATTCAATGCGGTGTGATCCCCGATAGTCAGTTTGCCAGCGTACTCTGATGATGGTCATGGAAGGTCGAAAAGCGTCAGTGCGTTTTCGACTTTCGGTAGTTTTGTTATGCTGTTCGACGAAATTTGGATTGGTTTACTTAAGTTCGCAAACTTTATTTTATTTGCTACTAGCTGCAACGTCTCATACGCAAATGAATATATATATATATATATATATATATATATATATATATATATATATGTTAGCTCTCAGCAACAAACGGTATCGAACTATTACATATATCTCTGACTGCTTCGCATATTGTATAAAATGTCTGTAGTTGTGTTGCGTTTACTAGCACATTAGGTGTGTTGTCGTTTATGGTGCGTGCTATATTATTATACAAAGTTAAAATAAATTATTGACTATATTGCTTTATCCTTGCATACAACAGGCTTCGAAGTGGCGTACTTGTACATTATCCATGATAGCTGTCACTGACGGCCACAAGTAAGGGTAAATTCATCTAATGAACCTACAAATTATAAATTTAATTTATTTGAATTTGATTTTCGGGGTTTTTGAATCAGTTGCTTAACTATTATAAATTTCATTGTGCCCTTCCTGTGTGCAAAAACAAAAAGAAATTTTATCAGATATAAGAAAATTTTCTTTCTCATGGTCTTCTCAAATATCTACTCATGAACATATCTTTATATATAAATTGGAAAGCAAAACAAGATAGAAATATGTGAACATAGAGAGAGTGTGAAAAATAGAAACCAATCAAATTGCGTGCGTCACATCCAGTTCAAGCTCAATGCTTGTACGTGCTTCTTCTGCTTACATAAATCCGGCTGCAATTTGTTTATCCATAAGGCTTCGTATGTGGCTAGCTCCCTTTTGTTTTTGCATTTAGTAATTACTTTGAATGCTACGTCTGGAGAACATACGTGCGATGTTTCGATGATGTGTTGCGCAATAGCAGACGTGTATTCACCATTTGATTTAAAACAGGCGTTCAAGTTGCAATGTTCTCTCATTCGAGTAATTAACCGTCTGGTCGATCGGCCTACGTAAGTTGATCGACAACTTGCGCATGTATATTGGTAAATAATATTTGATATCGACATTAACGGCTGTTTCTCTTTGATTGCTTGGTAAAGGCAAGTGTATTACCCTAAATAACACTCGTATTTTGGCTGCATTAAATGTGCGTGTCAATGCTGCTTCAACTTTCTTTTGTGCCATTCGGGAAACTTCATCCCCCTTAAATGGGATGTTTAGGTAGACGGGTTACTTTTCTGGCCCATAGTACGTCTGTTTCTGGTTAACTCCCCTTTTAATAATTGATTCAATTAATTGTCTGGGATAGGCATTAGACATTAAATCGTTAATTGCTTTATTACAATCATTTTCTTTAGAATCTTGACTAACCAACCTGTCAATTCTTGAAAAGCAACCACGAACTGTTGATAATTTATATTGAAATTGCACAAAACTACTGTAATGCAAATACTGTGCAGACCATGTTTGTTTATGGTTAATTGTTCTGTTTAATTTACCATTAGTTTCTTTCTTTAATAGTACATCAAGGAAAGGCAGACAGTCATCTTTCTCGTGCTCTGACGTGAAACTTGAACGCCTGTTTTAAATCAAATGGTGAATACACGTCTGCTATTGCGCAACACATCATCGAAACAACGCACGTATGTTCTCCAGACGTAGCATTCAAAGTAATTACTAAATGCAGAAACAAAAGGGAGCTAGCCACATACGAAGCCTTATGGATAAACAAATTGCAGCCGGATTTATGTAAGCAGAAGAAGCACGTACAAGCATTGAGCTTGAACTGGATGTGACGCACGCAATTTGATTGGTTTCTATTTTTCACACTCGCTTTGTTCACATATTTCTATCTTGTTTTGCTTTCCAATTTATATATAAAGATATGTCCATGAGTAGATATTTGAGAAGACCATGAGAAAGAAAATTTTCTTATATCTGATAAAATTTCATTTTGTTCTTTCACACAGGAAAGGTACAATGAATTTTATTAAAGCTCGCATTTCAAAAGAATATTATAAATTTATAAAATCTATACCGTTCGATTTTAGGGCAAAAAAAATTACGCCAATTTGATTTCAGCTCATTCAGTTGGAAATATTAAATTCCTAGCATCGTGTATAAATGCTAAATGTTAATACGAACCAAAAAATTATTCTACATGAAGTTCTTTATTATAGCTTGCAAACGATTCAAATAGATCATTTTATTACGTAAACTTTGATCGTTTGTGAGAAACGTTGGAATTGTTTGCCGATTTTAATTAACTTCAGAGCATCGGTGTTTACCATCTTGCATCTGGTAAAAAAATATCGTTTTTCACGTATCTTAGACTAAACTAAACTGATTAGATATTTAATAAATAGCAGTTTTATATTTCATTTAGCTAGTCCTTCAGTACGGCGTAAAAAGTGGATTTTGCAAACACTGATGTGATTCAAACTATGGCATTACCGGTACATATAAATTATCTGAATAAATATATTGTGCTAAAAGGATAGCAAAACATGTGATTATTGCATATTTGAAATCACAAAACACAAGGTAATTAAAGTTTATTAAAATTTGTAATGAAATATTGTTCATATACCTTTTGGTGATATAAATAAAATGACGGTTCAATCATATGAATTTATTCAGTTAAACATACAATGCTTGCGGGATTATTGACTAAAAATTCTAAAAATCAAGTTTGTGTGATTGAAATAAACAACAATCCCAGTGTATCTAACCAGTTACACAGAATAGCAAAACTACCGTCTTTCACATGCTGAAAGCCCAAACGCGTCAGTGCGTGTGAATGACAGTATTTTTGCTTTATTGAGCGAATAGTTAGGTAAATTCGGATTGTTATTTAAGTTAAGTTAAAAATCTCGATAGCTTAACTTATTATTTTTAATTTTCTCGTAGTTAATATTAGGACAATTTAATCTTGGACATATTTCATTTGTGTTATTTGCCTTTTAGACCGCTTTTTTATCTTCCAACTTTCCAGAATTTCATATAGTTTATTTGTCATTGACTAGATCCTAACCTGTTATCATACCGAGTCAAAAAAAACAAAAAAGGTTAATAAGAAATTTTATCGGCAACAAGAAGTTTTACAATTGCTTCAGATTTCTTTAAAAAAATGATATTTTGTTCCCATCAATCCTTATTTTCTTCCTAAAATTTAAATAGTCAATCTCGAATACCTTCCCGAAAGTTCCGCTCACAACAACAGTTTTAAACAAATAATGTATCAGATACAAATTTCGTTTAAATTATTTCATTTGTAATTAGTTGTGGATATTGTAACCATTATTGACTTTTGAATCGATAAATTGCGTCATTTGTGTCTGCCTATATGCGTTTGTGCATTATTGAGAAGTATTCGGTTAAATGCAAATATATGCACGCGAATGTCATCGTTTTTAAGAAGCAATTAACCCACAAAATGTTATGGTGTTTCATTTGGGTAGCACTCATCATTTTGTGTGTTAAGTTGTTGTTTCTTATAGCTCTGGCGCGAAACTTTCTAGCAAACTTTAAAGTTTTATATTGACTTTTCATAAAACATTAACTTGATCCTTATTTCATTGGGAAGTTTTATATAAGTTATGTCGGACAGTCAATTAATTTTAATTGCTTACTCTGGTAAATCTTTTATCACTACATTTAGATCTCTATAATATGACATGAAATAACAAATAGTGCATCGGTATTGCTTTAACTTCCCTAACAAGTGAGGTCACTTATAAGTACGACATGTCGCATAGTAGGAATAACAATAATTAGACAGACGTCTTAAATATGTTAATGAAGTTTAATCAATGAATATTAAATTTTATGAACATACACGTGCGTGCAAATATATTAATCTGAAAACTTTCTAATTATAAAGAATTGTGGAAAGCAAATCTCAGGTAATCGTGATGTTACACTTTGTCCCAATCATTTTAGCATATTTTAAGTTTGAACGATTATTTATGATTTCATAGAAAAAGACATTCATAGCAGCGATTTGCAGTTTAACATCTCCTGATCCTCTGTCAGGCGAAGTGGATATTGTGGATTTGTTTACTTTTAATTTGCTGATCACATCGTTGTCTCCTTATAATGAATTGATAGTTTCTATATAAATTTTCATACTATTACAATACGCTGACTATTTCTGATTTCGGTCATTGTATGCTGGAATATTGGGTTTCAGTCTAAAATTTAACGATGAGTGGTTTGAACAATTATTTATTGCGCAGATGGCAATGCAAGTTCTTTAAAACAAGTATGCGTACTTAGAAGAACCAAAGATCCCATTTTATTCATTTAGCAGCATAACATTGATCACTATTTTCACTAATTTATTATTTTTGCGACTGAATTATCTAATTGGGATTTGTGAATTTCTTAGGATTTATCGTTTTCTCTAATACCTTTTAAACTCGGAAGACATTTTCTACAGCGAAGAGTATTGCCTTCTGATGTTTTGACAGGACTGAAACTAAATAACGGTGAATAAAAGCGTTAGGATTAATACTAACTTACAATTAGACGGGGAATTCGCTCAAATCTCTCGCGAGGGTTTCATTTACTCTTTTAATTATTAATTTAATTACTATGTTTAACTTTTATTTATTTTATTTCTCCAAAACCTCAAATATTGGAATTATACCAATTTAATTGTATCGAGTACTTAGCAACACCTGTTCAAAAATTACTTTTTTATCACAATTCAAATTAAATTTAGCCTTGAGGAAATATCATTGTTTTTTTAACTTAAAATGTTTAGGGCGGATCATATATGGCGAGTCTACTTTAAATTCGGCCTGCAAGTTAATTTATTTGAAACCGACTCCACTAATGATTTTACATGATCTCGTATAGTAATTTGCCAACTCAGACCGGTGAGATATACTAAGCATTAAATATGTGTTTACACAAATTTCCACATTTTTCTACCAAACTAACCTTCGCATGTACTTTTGGTTTCAATGAGACAGAAGCTGCAAATTTTTGATTCGAAACAGCGTAGAAATCGTACACTCTAAAATTCATGTTATGTAAAATGTATATGTTATTTATAGGGCGAGAGTCGAATATCTGATTTTCTTTACTTCATATACACGCGCAGCGGTTTAATTGTCGTTAGTAAAAACAACGTCAGTACGTAAGGGTGATAGAAGTTCTCACATATTTTGCGACTGTTCAAACAAAATGGGATTGCTATTTTGATTAAGTTCTGATTAAATAAGGTGCTATGTCCACCTACGCAATTAGAGATGCATCAACTTATTGATACGTAATTACCTTCAAACCGCTCGGAATTCAAAACAAAGAAATCGAAAAATAAGATTGGTACACATAATAAAGTAAACAAAATACAATGACATTTATAATTATAAAAATGCATTTTATGGATAATTATGCACCAAATTAATTTGCGTATTTATCAACACCAAAAGTAATCGCGATTTCTAAATTTATTTTTCATAAAACATACTATTCCTCGTGCCAAAAGGCAATACCCATTGGAACAAAACAGATATATGTATATGCTAAACTTCAAAACACTAGACAATTTGATTATTCCAAAAAGATAGTTGGTTTTATGAGTCCATTGATCATTATAAGTACTAACTTTTGCACTATATGACGTTACCTGAATAGTCAAATATTGCAAAAGTTATTGTATGTATATATATATATATATGCAAAATGCAGGCAAGTTGGATGGTAAAATCATCAATACGATTTTGTTTTTAAGCAGTAATAAAACTTTTCGACAATGCGACTCAATATCCAACTAATTATAAATATTAGATACTGAGCTTAAGTTGGTAACCGGTATAGCATCGGTATTTTTAGAACCACAGTATCGGTAAAATTTAAAGGTTAGTTATATATTAAACGTAGTGGGTTGGCTTCGTTCTTACGTTATCGAAGACTTTATATGAAGTTAACTCCAATACTGCTTGAATACACATCGCTATAAAAGATGGTATGGATCACCTACACCACATTTCTAGACCAATTATATAATAGGTATACGACATAGTACCGGCACCTACTGATGAATTGCTAATATCCATGAAGCGTATGCATACATAAGATTATTCTTTACGTCTATGCTGACTTTGGTATATATTTCTGGTCCAATATGACTTCATTTGTTACTAGGTACGCACACACAATTCATGCTCATATAACTGTGTGAAATATAATTAATATTTGTTGTGCGCTTCTATAAACTATTTAGTTTGCTTCTTGACTTCTTCGTTATGTTTTAAAATTTTATTAAACAGGAAATGTAAAAATCAGTGTTGTTTTATTATAATGCAGACGCAAAGTAATTAGGGTCAGTAAAGCTGGATAAAGTTTTATATATATTTCGAAAAATTTGCATATAAAAATAAACAAATTTGCCTTATGCTCTGAGCATTCGCCATTAATGGGAACCCTCCAGTAATTTTAAGTTTGGCTGCGGGCAAAATTCTAATAAATTACATTGTAATATATTCACTGTCATCTCTTTCAAAGTTTTATTTTGCAGGCATGAATATAAGCATTCGATCCAGTTACAGCTGTGTTGTACATGTTCATTATATTCTACGATCAAATTAACTGAATATGCCGTAGCCACAGAAAGTTCCCGTCTGACGACTGACGGGAATAGACAGACAGCTCAGTAGTAGAGAATAAAACTTGTCAGGTGTAACGGAGTAAATCCATTATTTCGTTTTATGTAAAGCTTTGTGTTTGGTTGAAACTGCGCTGTAACACTTAGTGTCAAATAGGCAGCAACAGAATGAGACCAAGTGCAAAAAACGCAATTGGTAAGCTTTGGCGGCTGAAGTAAACTTTAGCCATTGGCGCATGGGCTGGAAGTGCTGTTAGCCGTGGCTGCTAGACTATTTAAGAGAGGGAAACTACGAATAGAAATCATGTCCACTTGGAGTGTGAGGCCTAATGATTTTATTAGACCGTATATAAACAAGAATAGCACGATCAATAATTAATCTATTCTGCATAACAATAAAAGTTGTCTTATCTACTGAATTGTGCATGGTTGTTAAGAGAAATTTGGTTAATAAAGACACTTTCATTAAAAATTCTGCCTCTTTTTTCTTACTTTCCCACTTCTCAGTCTAATAAAAAAACCTTCTGTTAGAACATATGATTGTGGTAGATGGTAATCAAATAGCTGAGCCCAATGTGGTATTGCCAAATATCGATAATAATTCAAATAGACCATTATTAATTACACGTAGGTTAGTTTTTTACGTCAGCACATTCAATGCTTAAAGATTAATGCCAATTACGTTCGTTGAATACGGTAAAAAATTATATATATATATATATCATATTCGAAACCATCACGTAGGATCCTATAATTACTACATATCTGTTTGCTCCATCCTGATGGACACGTTGTTGCCATCGATTATCTGTTGGCACAAAATTTACTCTAGCCGAGCATGGAGTGTCGCGGCATTGTCTTTGGTTCATGAGCTGCAAACCTTTAAAAATGTCCACTCAAGTCAATTCCACAAACCTTGATCAGTGTCGCCTTTTCTTTTTATCTGCATATGCTCCCACTAATTACAGCAGAGTCAGCCGCCAGGACGCTTACGAATTCGATTATTTATGGATATAGGTGACATGAGTGCACAAGTTGTGCGCTTAAGCGACGAATAATTTCATCTAGGTAACAGTAGGCAACGACAATGGTGACCGAATATCGGTTAACTGCGTGGAGCATAGTTTATAATTGAGTAGCCAAAGCTTGAAATAATGCGCAGAACGTTGCACCACATGGCATCCTCCATCCCTCAGACAGTTATGGACTAAAATAAATATTGTTCCAATTAGTTATAGATTGTGTCCTTTGAAAGTTTGCGGAGTGCGAGCTCCATACGTTCACTCTCAGTGACTTGCGTATGCGGGATATCGCTTTGCACTGTCAGTTTCGCAAAGATCTGTTTGATCCCTATTTCCAGGTACGCGTCTAGTTTGTCATCGTTTAGGCTGGGTGCGAATTCTTCCCTTTCTTCCGAAGGAGTCAACGTCGTTAATACCAACCACTGGAAATGAGGCCCGATCTAATCTTCGTAGACTGGCAGCATATTGGTACTATCTTTCCTGTACCATCCTCAAGCCTCTAGTCACACATTCAAAATGAAAGATTTAAGCAAATGTGGTCGTAGATAGTTTCGACTCGAAATATGCACATATTAGTGGAAGATTAGAACTCACATTTACAAAATAACATAGAATATACTTCAAATAGATCATTCATATCTGCAAAAATGGCATTAGTAATTCGTGCGCTAACCGCCATAATATAAGCTTCACTTGATTTGAATCTAAGTAGTATGCAACGATTACATTATACCGCCTAAGCGCGTCGCGCTAAACAATTACTAGAGATGAATAAGCTGTGTTCGGTTCTGGACGAATTTGTATGGATAATATTCTTACACCAAAGGCAAAATACTTGTGAATGATTTCATCCGATTATAGCGGTATTACCAGAGCTCAAGAGTGAAAGCGACTGAATCCGTATAAATGTTGTTTTCAATTTTAGATTTAATAGTGGTGTGCCTAAAAAAATGTGCATACATTAAAGATGCTATCCAAGAACACTTCTGGTCTCATTAAGAAATACAATAAATTATCGCATGGCATTACTAAAAGCAGTGGTGTTCGTCAAAGGGGTCCACTTTCCCCACTTCTGCCAAATTGTGTAGCATATACAATTATGAGCTATACTCTTCCATACATTCAGGATGCTTGTGACAATGTTCTCTCTGGTGGTAGGTTAGCCGATCTCAAATACGCAGAAGTTTTGGTATTAGTATTTGAAAATGTTTCATAGAGTAGCAGTTGGCCTTCCTTCTTTCCGTATAAAATTCGCCCCCTCTAAATATAATATTCTTCAAGAACACCACTCATCACTCGCTTAAACTTTGTGACCTTAAGTTGAGGACTGGAACGTAGTTGACGTGTTAACATGTATTGATCGCTATATCAATAACTTCGATTGAATGAATGAAGAGTTTAGTATGAGAATCCCGAAAGCTAGTGTAACTTATTCCGACCTTCACTATTCATGAAAAACGCGAGTATTTCGAACTGATTTAAAGGTCGTTTGTAGCATGCATCTGTACTTGCAGGTTTATTATACAGTCGACCACCGTTGTATGAAAAGCATTGAAAATATAGGTTATCAACACAAAATGAGCAGCATTGAAAATCGAAGGCATACTTTTGGATTACCAACAAGTACTCATCGTTATAATAAACAAATAAGGCTCCGTCAAATGCGCTGGTCCAGCCCCTTTTTTCGTTTGATTTAAATTCTAATTGTGAAATAGAGTCTTAATACTCTCAGTAAGTGTCAGGCTAGTGTAAGAATCAAGGTGAACAAATTTTTACATGGCAGAAACAATTAAAGTTAACTACACTAAAATTGGCTATTAATGGGGCACGTTTTTCTACCAGAATGAAATACAAGCGCGCGTCATTCTTCTTAGTTTTGAATCCTGCGCAGTATGACACCGAATCGGTTTCAAAGGTGATTACTTTGTTAATCATTATGCGAATCGTCTTCTAAACCCTTTTTTTCTTTGGAAGACTTAACTGCGACGTTTGTTCTTATATATTAAGCGACACAGTAAAAGCCGCAAGAAAGCTGGATTTTAAACCTCGCCTTGCCTAAAAGCTGATTTGGCGATAACGGTGATGTACAGTCATCTACCTTGCCTCGTTTATGTGCGTTACGTAGGTATCTAAAACTGAACTATATTTTCCTCTTAATAATTAAATTTCCATAAACAATTTTTTTTGTTTTAATTTATTATTTTTTTATTGTGTGTGTGTATTATTATTATTATTATTATTTTTATTTTTATTATTATTTTTATTATTATTATTATTATTATTATTAATATTATTACTATTATTATTATTATTGCTTAAATTATTGATTTAAAAAATTTATCAAAACTTTTTTCTTATGCGTATTGCAATATGACAGCGAAGCATCAGTCATTTAAGGTTTTTTTACTGCAGCCTATGATAATGATAATGATGATGATGATGATGATGACGATGATGATGGTGATGGGAAATAGGTTCAATAGAAAACTATATCTCATTAAAAAATTATCATCTATCTGAACATGCCAAATCAATATAAAGTAGACAGCCTATTAGTATATGTCTTTATTAACTAATGCGCATTTGCTTACAATGTTCGTTGACTGTATTGCATATTACTAAATTTGGTATAGTTTTGTTACAGAAAGCAGTATAAATACTGCAGTACTGCCAATGTTTGGTATGCTATTATAATGAGGGTAATTACGCAAATACGGGTTTATTACCTTAAATTTCTGTTGTTCATGAGTGGAACACAATTTTATTAGTATGCCACTATTTTGTGGACTATAAATATGAATTCTTTACGTATATTTATTATAAACTTGATTGGCAAAAACCATTGATTAAAGATTTTCGCAGATAATATAACATAAATAATGTTCGAAATTTAAGAAAGAATTGTTACCACCGCATGTGCAATCAATGATTGTTTATTTGCATAACCTATATATATATATAATGTATATATATATAATCTATATTACCTGTATAAACCGAACATTGTATAAGGTAGAATATGCAATTTTTCAGGTACACCTAATTGGTTCTCATCTGGCAATCTTCAAATATATATCAGAAAGCTACAAAAAGTTAATTTTCGTGACTGCATAGAAATTGTGTAGCCGACATTTCCAGTCAAGTAAAATATATGCGAGTCTACTAGAAGTGAGAGACACACATCTAATTTTGTTTTCCATATATATGCATTGCGGTTTTATCCTCACCAGGCAGTTTGCCGTCGTACCATGGTGATGATCATGGAAGTTCGAAACGCGTCAGTACGTGTGACTGATGATAGTTTTGCTGCTATAGGACGACTAGTTAAATAAAATGGGATTGGTGTTTACTTCACGCGCTCAAACTTGATTTGAATAAAAGGTATAAAAAAGTTTGATGTTTGAGGAATCATCTAAATAAACGCATAGATAAGCAAAATAGTATCCAGCGAATTCATTAACTTAAATAATTTACACGGATGGCCAGCTCATAGGAGAAATTCTGTTTCGATATTAAAGGACAAGTGTAGCATCAAGACGTTCTCCATGATATAATTCATGTAAAAACATAATTTAGATCTGTTTTCATAGAGAAAAATAATTTTTCTTCTAAGTAATTTATTCAATTTCTTGCGCAAATAATTGTATTAACTTAAATTGTGAAAATTGCCTAAAATAATTTTAAGGCTCGCTATTTTTAGTTATAGATAATAAAATGATCCTAGATTGATCATAAATTATGCGGTCTAACTTGGCATTGAACGGAGTGTAAGAAATATACAAACATCAATTTTGTGTCTTACAATCCTAATAGTCAGATATTTTGCATGTAATCATTTGATATGAAAGCCAATAATTGGTATAAAAGATTTTCTGTTAAATAATATTGACAGAGAAATTAGTCAGCTGTCGCGAGCACTGACTCTTCAAAATAGTTGTTTTCTTGCGTGAAAGAGTATAATTGCAAATTAAATTTCTGTTGTATTTACAGACAACTCATCAAAACACGAAATTAGAATCTAAGTGAAAATGGTGTGTAGTTCGCGGCAGAATGGCACTGTGAATAGAACCCTATACTCGGAGCAAATTTAATAGGTTTGAGCCCTGTTCTCGACAAAATACTGAACAGTACTTCACGTGTGCCCAAAATTAGCAAAACCGGTCCAGAGGATGCATTTCTTTTGGTAACTTACACAATGATCTGTTTATACTGACAATGTACACATAAGTGAAATGGTACTTGTATTAAGCTCGCAATCATGACCTAAATAATTATTATCAACACCAATGCAATCAATGATTTTTCAATTGTACAAATGTAAAATATTTTTACCAAGGATCCTTTAATCTATTGCGATGCACTTCCTGTTAGACCAATGTCAGGGCACACCACTTATTAACTTTTCAAAATAATATATTTTATTATTTTCCGCGTTCATCAATTTACCGTCAAATGCCGTAGCTATTCAGTATGTACTGTTGATGGTGGGATTACTGTATTCTGCGTCTGTTTATCTGTGAGATGAAAATTTATTTGACACCGTAAACTTAATCTAACGTAAAACTGTAAATACGTTCCTCATTGATTTTTTGTTTAAATGACTCCTGAGCTATCGACATTTGAAACTAATGAAAATTTTTTATTTCATTAAAAGCATGAATCATTTTTCTTTCTATTTTAAACTGCTTTATTTATTAAAAACGTTATTTAAATAGTTATTTTTCGGATAAAATATGAATAACTGGTAATTAAATTTGATCTCCATCATTCGTATTTTGGTTTAGTATTAAGCTCCTTATTTATAATCGCATTAAAACTCAAGGTTTTGTTTATTAAATCCCTATTTATCAGGAAAGTTTGTGTTTTGCTAAAGGTTATATTGTAAATAATTTAAATCGAGGCTTCGTGATTAAAATTGAGCTACCCTAATATTTTACGGTAAAATTAACTAAAAGATATTTGTCTAATGGACGATAAAATCTGTCTGCTATAATGTTATTTCAGACATCGTTTGACAGAATAATTTATAATTCCACTTACTACGTAAAGCTTTAAATTTATGAGGTTAATTCAAATGAAAATACCACATGTTTATTAAGTATTTATATACCACCGTTACCTTGTAGGGAAAAACACGAAAACAAATTATTAATACTAGTGGAATAATCAAGAAAAATTTTACGTGAAACTGAATCTCTTTTGTATACTTTGTTTTAATCATCATAAGTAATTTTCTCTGCAATTGTAAATTGTATCCATGGCATTTCAAATTTGGAACAGGCCTTATTATTGTAATGAATCTTATATTGTACCGATTTAATCGAAATATGCCTGCTTATACTAACTAATACAAACCGTTCTTTGCATTTACCGGCACAAAACAATTTGTATTAATATATCAGGGTAGTTTAAAAAAGTTACGTTTATTTAATTTGGTATGGCATGTTACCTGAATACGTGCAGTTGTTGATGACGGGCTCATACTTGACAAAATAATACATAAACATTATTCGTAATATGCACTGTTTCCGCAAAAATTTGCAACTTGTCGGTAGTTGTCAAATGGGCAAACGTTCCTCAAAAATGCAACTTGTAATTCCGCATTCATTTATTTTTACCGCTACGTCAACGCAATGACAGTTATAATGCCCTAACTGTTGCACCTTAGAGCTAACATTCAAACATAAATTTTAAATCAATAATGCTTTATTTTCATTCCGCTTTCTATCACGCCCTCCTTTGAACACTAAACAAAAATCTAAACGGTGATTTTCATCTGAGTTTGCCCTTCCAAGATCATGGCTGCTTCGTAAATCTGTCAAACATAACAAAAATTATCGTCTAGTTGCTGGACGTTCCACATGTTTGAGATATTTTGAAGTTTGCCCCTAATGAACAGGGTCTTTATTTATTTAGTTGGCTTGGTCAGTTAGTTGCCTTGTTTACAGTACACACACAGCCAACATATAAAATCGAAATAGACACACACATGTTGGATCACCAGTGCATCATTAAACACATAACCAAAAATCTTACCTGCATGTCATCGGTACATCCTAATTAAAATATTTTCACTCTTTTCTGGTGCAGCCGATTAATCTTTCAAAAGTAGGGAGACTTGATTTACACATTGATAGATGCGCTACGCCATGAGAATTTAATCAATAGTGCCTCATTTATTGCTCGTCTTAATCATTATTTATTACATCACATTTAATAAAAACGCTGGAAGGCATAACACCGATTGCAAGGTTTTAATAGACCATGCCGTTTCCACAGTCAAAATGACGATTAAGTGTCGTTAAAATTAAGAGCATTTTCGTGACCGGATTTGCGAATTAAAATTAAAATCATATTTTTTACAAGGAAGCACGTACACTCATTACCTTTTAGTTCAATTCACATAGTGTATTCCCAAAATGTATTGAAGCATGTAATTCGAATTAGAGAACATTTCTTTGGCAATTTATGTACAATTTCCATCCACCGAAAGAGTGTATAACCTAAAAACGTTGAATACAACATTTGCGACATACTAACAGCAGTCTAGCTATTCTTTAAATCATGTTTACAAACTTGAGATAAGCACCAAGTCCAGTTACTTTAACTAAAAACAAACAACAGAGCAAAACCACCAATTATTGCACATAATGACACGTTTCGAACTCCCATGCTCATCAGGAAAGCACAATCGCAAACTGATTAACGAGAAATAAACAACAATGAAAATATTCCAGCTACGGATAATGAGGCTCTCACTACTATTTGATAAACATAAATTGAATTTAACGGTTAGATACTGTTTCTGGCGGACAAATAAAATATATGAGATTGTGTATTAAGTGTAGCGTACCTAGTAGCTAGTTAGTTCAAATATGACCACAAGGATAAACCAAAGACAGCATAAACGGAAAGTATAATCTCGTGCACATTCGTTTCGTGCTTACTGGTGACTCATCATAAATTGTATATGACTGGAAATGTGGATGACAAAATTTATGTTCTCTCACGGGCATAACTTTTGCACATTTTGTTACACGTATATAAACTTCAAAATATAACATTAAAAGATCAGGTGCGTGGCGATAAAAGCTTTTTAAACGAATTTGATGAATTGGAGATAAACACAAAACCTATTTTATTTAAAAAGGCGCACAACATATCATTGAGTGAGATAACGTCAAGAAGGCTTATTTTTACAAGGGAAGCAGACACACACATAAATTAAAATAGTGCTAATCTTTCAATTTCGAACTCCTAAAACGTATTAAATCTTGGAAATCAAATTTTAACACGCAGCATTCACATTATGAGCAAACTGTGCAACCATTGAAAAAGTGTCTTTTACAAAAAAATTATTATAAATGAAATTCCGTGCAACTTCAATTAATTTTTGATTTGAAGCTGATTCAGTAGGGGACTGTTGCTTAACTCTAGTCCACATAACTGGTTTTAAATAATTGTTTTCATCACCCGCAAAAAACAAATTCTCACTTAATTATAACAAAATTACTCATTATTATAATGCACGAGATAATCGTCAAGTGCTGTTAATTTAGCATCAATTGGCGTATTAAGTATTCCCTTTAGGACAATTTAGACTTACTTCTCAGTATATATGAACTTCACATATTAATGAAGTTATCATAAGTATAAACTGCAGAAAATTAGTAGTTGTGTCACAAAGCGCAATCAACCTATGTGCCTAGCTATTTTAAATCAAGGTTGTGGAAGCTTGATATACTACAATCATTATATATATATATATATATATATGTATATATATATATATGTATATATATATATATGTATATATATATATATATATTTGATAGTATAAACAATGCATTGCATAAGGTAAAATGAAAATTCATACAGAGGGCGGTTTCGTCCTTATTCTGAATTCTTCAAATACTGCCAATGATTTTGTTACTTATATGCATACTTGTCATATGTTTATCCATTAAATTATTAAAAATGTGCTGAAACGGAAACCGATTGGTCAAATTGTGTTTCATAATGAAATGAACGAAAAAAATAATTTGAAAATATAAATGTTTATAATATTATTTAGATTAATAAAGAATTAGTAACAAGGTTATTAGTAATAGAAATTATATGTACACCTTAAATTCCGTCTTTAACATGCATTATTGATTTATCCTAAAAAGTGTTTGGCATTTAAAAAAAACAATAATAAATAATAATCTTTCTACGAGTATAAAACAAGACAAGACTTGTCTAAAAGAAGACTAATTAATTTAATATTTTATTGCTGTCCAAACGTAGTAGAGATAGCAAAAATGAGATTTTGACTAGATAAGACAATTTTCACGTACGTTCAGAAACAATAATTATCGCCTTTAAGTACAACTGCACAATTATCACATCGGCAATGGTAGTGTAATCATTTATTATTCATCAGTTAGAAACATGTGATGCTATAGTATTTACAGATCAATAGAAATCATCTTCCGCTCAGTAAGCACAGGAAAAAGCCGCATGCTATGTTGCACTTGATTATACATTTCTATCAGGTTATAGGTTATGAACGTTTAAATCACACTTCCCTTTTTGCAAAAAATTAAATTATCTTAATTTGCCGATTAGCAACTATTTAACTCATAAAGACCCAGGATGATATATTAAATTGAGCCATAATATAAGGTGGTAAGAAAAATAATGCCTACATGCTATACACTTCGACTAATCAGCAGCAGAATCTGTTATTACGCTGCGAACCAAATATAAAGTTGGCTAAGATATGCGGGATAAATGTATGTTGCCATTTCAAAAATGTATGAGTAATTAGGCAAATTTTGAGTCCACTTTAAAGATCGACTCCGTATGATATACAAGTAATTAACAATGTAGAAAACAAATCCATAATTTTTTAAACAAAAATAACCGTTGGAATAATTACTTCTGTACTCAGCGAACGCTTTAAGAGTATAACAAGTTATTAAAATAAATATTTATAATAGAATATAACCAAACGCCTCGCGTAATAAATTTATAAATCCTTTTAATAAGCACAGGATGTAACTACATAAGTATATATATATATATATATATATCTCTATATATATATATATATATATATATACATAATATAATATAATTTATACAGGTAAAACAGTATTTTTCTATAGTAACACATCTTAATAGGCTAGATTGAACCTTTTATCTTAGAGATCTCAAATATGTCCAATTAAGAATAAACGATATCAATAAATTAGTGGTATAAGACCGAAAATTATGTGTAGCATGCGATAAGTATAGAGATATTTGTATGTTTGCAAGCGTCATCTCAAAATATGTCCCTGGTTTCAATCTCAGTTTCAGCAGAAATTCTGTCAGGTACTTGACAGAAGATCCACATTACGAAAATTTTGTTCTATTCGACGAACTGCCTTGATTGCCGTGTGCAGCATTTAATGTACAGACAGCATATATATATATATATATATATATATATATATATATATATATATATATATACTTAAGATATTCGTATTTTATTTTTTATTAGAATTGACTACTGAATGAATATGCATAAACGCCGAGGTTTATTTTTTAAATAGTATTTAAATTAAACTACATGGTAATCTGGCCTAGAATTTTAGTGTTTCTTCTATGCAACATCCATATATGTATTTCGTTTTGATATATTCCTCAAAAAGGAATTGGCTTTTGCTTAGTGCTCTCATCGTTCGAGCTGATAATAAAATTGATATCATTCATATCTCGGTAAAATCCTGATTGCTCTACATTTTCTGGTGCATCACCTTGTATTTTTTTAAATTAATTGATGGATACTCAACGGTCACGTGTGTCTGAGGCCAGCCTTGCACGGCTTGTCTGGAAATGATTTCGAATAAAGCCTTACCGAATTCGAATTTTAGTGTTTCTTCTAAGCGACATCTATAGTTGTATTCATTTGTGTATCAGTTATTGCGTAAGTTATAACAAATTAGTTCAACTATGACCAAAATGATATACAAAATTCTAAGTTTAATGCCGGGTTTTTGTGCACACGACATGGACGAGATCGATCTACTGGAGGTATTTCCTTTGTTAAATGAATCAGTATTCAGTTTATGCTGACAATATTAGTGTATATACACAAAAATTTTATATATATATATATATATATATATATATATATATATATAAAACTTGGTTTACATATGTGTATATTTGTATAGGATAAAATAAGCACGGCAAGACTACATAAACCTAATGAAGTTTGAATGCGACCAATCTGATTAGTAACCTTCTATATACAAATATCAATAAATGACAAAAAGTCCGTCCATTTCTACTGTACGTCAGTAATCATTACTAAACGAAGTCCTCACAAACCGGGTACAGGCGAATGAGTATGTAAAGGCTCTTGAAGAAACACCAATAACTATGTTCAAATTGCATAGATTACTTAAGTTTGCAGCCATCCATTGTGTGAACTAAGGATAGATAAGTGATTATTATAGCAAAGGGCCAAAACAGATGTCTACATGTGCGAGACCCGACCGCGGCCAATTCTGGATGGTACGCGATTAGTGTTTGTATAAATAAAAATAAAACTGGGTTACAGGACGAATTGCCCTTTCAACACTATACAATACTTAGTTTGCACTGACAGATGTCTGTACATAATGAGTCAGGTGTTTATTTCAAGATCGCAAACTTGATTAAATTTACTGTTATCCACTCCCGTGCAAGGTATGTTCATTTTATTATATGATTGTTTAGCTGAATACTGCTTCCCCATGTAGCGTGTTGTCTGTTTGATAACTACAGATTGTGGATGGTTAGTTGCAAATTCAGGTCTAAATGGATGCTTTATAGGCTCCTACTAAAGGAAAGGCTAACGAAAAATCAAAAAAAATAAATATATAACTGAATATTGTGTTTAGTGTGCGTTAGGATGGCCCGGTGGTTACGGCAACACACTCCGAAGCAGATGTGCACAAGTTGCAGCCCTGTCCGCGACAAATTCTGGACATTACGTGATGAGTTACCAATAAGGACGAAACCGGTCGACTGGATGAATTGCATTTCCTATACTATACAATACTTAATTTATACTGACAAATGTATGGATGCAATTCGCCATTTGTTTATATCAAGATCGCAACCATGGTTAAAGTAAGTCATATAAAGTCTTTTTTTTAAAAAGTATTACCTGAGTTCTGGCCAACTTTATATCAATAATTTTTTTGTTAATTTGAACATCTTATTTGCACATTTTTTCTCTTTTCCAATATGCCAATAGGTTGTTCAAATATATGCCGCTGATAAAAATACATGATTTTTGGATTGTAATTTGAATCAGATAGAAACTCGCTACAATTAAAATAATGCACGGAATGCATCATTGGCGATAAACAATCATGATAAACAGTAACGACAAAGACAGGTCTACCTATTCAAATTGAGGCATTTTTATTTGATCAATTAATTTTCGCCCTACATAAAAATTATTTCTTAAACCTTTCTATATAATTTAAAATGTTTAGGTCTTTGATACCTTAAAGCAAGAGGCTTGAACAAGCAATTCGGATATTTCTATCAGAATTCCTCCCATAGGTTGTTTTCGTTATATTTGGGACAAATGATATACGGTCTATAGATGTGCATAATATTCTTCTTTACGCATCATTCAATTTTTACGTACAATTTAATGTAAATCTACTTAATTTTATTTATTAAAATAATTTTAATTTTTATAAAATTAACTAACAATAAAGTTTTCATTGGCAAAATGCTCTAAATCCAACTTGATATATATATAAAAATTTTATTTCATATACCTTGATACATAATAATATTCGGTGATTTCGTTAAAAATATGCTTAAAACTTATTGTGATTTTTAGAAATGTATGTCAGTTTGATGTGCAGAATTTTATTTTTTTGGTCACTTACTCACTAACATCAAATTATTTCCGGGCATGACTTCATATTTATGTAGAATTTTACCTTTGATTAAAATCGAGAGAGATGCTGTACTTTCGAAAATATCATGCTGATTATTTTATTCCTAAAAAGGCAAGGATTTTAACTTAGGCCAATTTAAGAATTGTAACCTAGTAAAAATGTTTGTTAGCATATCAAAATTTTTAAGATGATAAATGCATCTGATTTTCAAGACCGGTTTTGACATTATCGGTTATTAATCAGTAAAGACTAAATGCTAGCGATTGACGAGTAACAATAGCCACAGGAGGACTTGAATTAAGATGAAGCAGACAGCAGTCAGAGGCCTTCGAGCCGCAGAAGTGTATATAAAATAAGAAATATTTGTATTTTACCATAATCCTATGCATAATTAATTAACAATAGAGCGATATTGTTGATAAAAATGACTTCTGTTGGATTGGAGATCTTAGTAAAACTATTGTCTGCACAAATGTACACATTGTCTGCGGAGTTAGGGATAATTAAGTCTCGGGTGGAAGACACATTATAATAAATTCTGAGGGAATTCGCATAACTGACCAAACCAATATCGGTGAAGTCCACATAAAGATAGCACCAAATAGAGAACTCAAAGTAAAGAAATTCATCTCTCACGACACAGAAATTCATGGTGTGTGCAACTTTTGTTCGTGGAGATAAGCTACATATTTGTGAACCACTTACATTCATGTTCGATATATATATATATATATATATATATATATATATATATATATAAATTAACATTTACATTAATGAATGCTTTTTTATTAGGTTAATGTGAAGTGATTTATTTACATAATAAAAGTAATTATTCTAAAAAAAATCATAAGATGGCGAATTAAGTCTGCATACTTCACAATAAGTACGAATTTATTGACCAAAGCTTTCCATCAAAATAGATCAAATTAGATTTTAACTCACAGTTAACTGTTCGGAAGAATCTTTCCATCTTCAGCATTCACGTTTGTAAATTTCAACATGGTGATCAAGCTAGCAACAATAACCTTACATTATGGGACAGAAAAATTGTCAATTACAAATCTGTGATGCTATATTAAAGAAATGTCACAAAAAGTGGTTAAGATTTCACAAATAATAAATTATTGAAATTAAAAAAAATGATAAAAAATTCAATATTAGTCTATATTTCCAAGCATGGTAGTTAATCATTACCTCAAAATTGATTTGGCCCGATTCCTTAATGGTAGAATATGTTTTGTTATTAGTCTTTTGCCTTTCCTGTGAAACCAACGGCAGTTACACAATGGTTAGCCTGACAAAACGCAGATTTTTTCATAAATCTATAAAATAAGATCTCAGTATGCTTACTTAAGATAAAGTCTCATTTGATGTAGCGCAACTTTATATATATATATATATATATATATATATATATATATATATATATACATATATACTCATTGTACCCTTCCTGTGTGCAAAAACAAAAAGAAATTTTATCAGATATAAAGAAAGTTTCTTTCGCATGGTCTTCTCAAATACCGACTAATGAACATATCTCTGTATTGTATAAATTGGAAAGCAAAACAAGATAGAAATATGTGAACATAGAGAGAGTGTGAAAAAATATATATAAGTAAATACCATCAATAAATCTTTTCGTCAATTCTCTTCACTAATTGAAACTATTTCTGTTCGATAATGGTAACGTGGGGTTCGTTAGTTAAATTTTTAGATCGAACGAAATGCCACATAAGCTCTACCAGTAGAAATGGCTAACAAAAATGAAAGTTAGCATGGAATTAAATAATAATTGTAGTATGCAGCAGTGGTGGTGCAGTACATAGAATCCAAGACTCCGAAGCAAATATAACATAGTTAGAGACCCGTACATGTCAAATTCTCGAAAAAGTTTGTCAAAGGAGCCAACTAGCTATTCGATGAATTGCCTGCCTTACCATAGGCTATGCTTAGCTTATACGGATAAATATATATATATATATATATATATATATATATAGAATTCTGTAGGTCTAACTGATGTAAAAGCTAACTAAAAATATTTTCGCATAAATCCAAGACTAGACAGAGAAAGCTTTCGGGTTTGTTTTCCATCCGCGATATTTTCTGAACAATACTAGTCGATTGCCCAATCGGGAAGAAACAGGTTTACTGAATTGCTTTTATTTGCTACCTGTTGCAAAACTTTGTTCGAGAATATGCAACAACACATTAAATTTTATATTTTTACACATTTTGAGTTTTCATTTGATTAAGTGACTGACAGCTAGTCCGATTTTCTAATTAATTTCTATTTCTTGTTGGTGGTTTTATGCGGGTTAATTTGAGAACAAACAATATGAAATTGTAGTAAAACTGCATATAAGACTTGTCGTCACTCCTTATATCAGATGGAAGAGCAGAAAAGTATTAAATTAATAATTATACAGTATCGTTTTAGTATTCATGAAATAATTTGACCATTATTCAAAATTTTTTCTACACTAACTTAATTCTTCAAGGCTAAGCCACATGTATCAGAAAGTGCACAGTTTATTTATTTAGTTGCGATTTATTTTTATTATTGAAATAATTATCACAAGGATTATTTAAATCAAGGTTTTGATATCGGTATTTGCACCACTCCTATTATATACATAAATTTGTCAGTATAAAATATTAATTGTACAATAAAGAAAAGACAATTTATACAGTAGACCGGTTTAGTCATTATTGGAAACTCCTCACATACTTTCCATAATTTGCCGCGGACAGGGCTCGAACCTGGGCACGTCTGCTTCGGAATTTACTGCTCAGTCACTAAGCCACCCTGCCGCAACGATATTTTGAATTGCGTTAAGACCACAATTTATTTTTCGAACCTTTATGTGCTTTCAAATATAAGTGATATGTAAGTTAACGATTTTTAGACAGAATGAGTATAGAAAAATATATGGAAGCTAAGCTATAAATTTCGGATAAGGATAAAGCGTCATTTAAAAAAATTTAATTTCAATTGGATGCAAGTATAGATATGAATTATTTAGTCCAATGCAAATTCTGCCTTGAGTGTCACGTCAGTAATAGTAAAAAACGAAATTATTCCTTAACAGGTAAGGAAAGCTGTATTTGTTAAATTAAAGATATGAAATGAAACATAAATTTGTATAGTATTTTTCTAATACGAGAAAGTTAAAAAATTAATAGTAAAATATTAAATTACATTTGAATAGCTAAATGAAGTAAATAATTTGGTTATATGTCTTAAACGAAAACAAATGAAGTAAAATATCGCTATTTATAGTTAAAATCATTATGTAAAAGAAAGTTTTGGACATTTTATTATTTAATAATTAATTTTTATTTAAATTAAATTTTAGACAATATGTACCTAAAACGGTGGCTTCTTACATGCTTCTTCTAATAATAATACTGGTTGCGGTCGTTTTCTTCTATTCGATAATATTTCATACAGTATGGAATGTTTATTTCAGATATTAAAGATTATATAGTACTTTTTAAGAATTAAAGTAAAATAAACAAACATATCGTCTTCTTTAACCAGTCGTCTGACAACAGCAAAACCACACTCAATCACACTTTCTGGCGCGTTCTACCTTCAATGATAATCATCAGAGTACGACAGCAAACTGACTAGCGAGGAGTTCAAATTACGTACATTCATATCAGAAAGCAAATGAGATATGTAGCTCTAACTTCTTATAGTCTCGCGTTCGTTGCTTAATTCAATATATATATATATATAAATATATATATATATATATATATATATATATATACATAATTAAATTTATTGCAACTGACATTTCCAGGCAATTTACAATGCACGCGAAGCTACTAGAGGTGAGAGACATATTTAATTTTGCATTCCATATATATATATATATATATATATATATATATATATATATATACATTGCGTTGCTGATCCTCGCTAGTCAATTTGCCGTCTAACCTCAGCTGATTGTCATGGTAGATCGAAATGCGTTAGTACGTGTTACTGACGGAAGCTTTGTAATGTTGTAAGACGACTGGTTAAACAATGGAAATAGTGTTTACTTCAAGCTTTCAAACTTGATTTAATGAATTATTACCACCACCCGGGCAGTCACTTATTACTTAATTGTTCGCATTTTTGGCTGGTAAATGTATGAATGCTTTCACCTGAATGTCGTCTTTCGTTTCGCCTTGTTCGTCAATTTTGTTTTGTCCCCTTGGTAACAGCGCTGTGCTTGTGGATTACAGTTTTAAATATTTATATTTTTTTGAAATTTCTGTCACTTTTAACACTGGTTTTGATCCCGCATGTGCAACTGTTTTTTATTCTTCAGTTTCTTGCCAATCCGATCGAAAGTTTATTGAGTCTGGTCTAGTGGGTGTTTGGACTTGCATGGTTTCTAGTTAATAGTTTTGAGTTTTGTGATTCGTACCAGTCGAGTAAAACATCAAATTGATTAAACAGTCACATGTGACTGTGATATATTGAATTGAATGATGTCATGCTTACCGCGAAATGTGATAACTGATATCGATGAAGGCCAGAGTGTATGGTTTAACTGGAGTAACAAGTGTTCGGAAATTGATGTAATTCTCAATTTGGGTGAACTTTAGCATAAATTTATATCCATCAGGTTGGTATCATGTACCGACTCGGAAACCATGAGTATCCAGTACTCATCGATTTCAAAAAAGGTATCAGTTACTAACACAATAGCCATAGTGTTAGTATCCTTTACAGACTCGGTATATATGTTATATAGTGTGAGCTAGCATTGAAGTCGCATTGTCGTTGACTTTAGATTATGTTAGCTTCGCTATTAAAGGTTTACACATTCGTCTAGGAGATTGTACCGTCCTATTATTCCACATTCTTCTACCGAATATATAGTGGTTAAAGGGCGTAATACCGGCTCCTACTGATGAGTCGCCAGTAAGCACGAAACGAATGTGCATGAGATTATACTTTCCGTTCATGCTGCCTTTGGTTTATCCTTCTGGTCACAACTGAACTAATTTGTTACTAGGTTCGCAAAACCTAATACATACTTGCAAATTATTTATCTTTTTTTTTTTTTTTTTTTTTTTTTTTTTTTTTTTTTTTTTTTTTTTTTTTTTTTTTTTATTCAATGCGGTTTGATCCTCGTATTAGTCAGTTTGCCGTCGTACTCTGATGATGATCATGGAAGGTCGAAACGCGTCGGTGCGTTGCAGCTGGCGGTAGTTTTGTTATGTTGTTCGACGACTGGTTAAATACAATGGGATTGGTGTTCTTCAAGCGCAAACTTGATTTAAGAATTGTTACCTCCACCCACGAAATCAATTATTGTTTAAATTGTATTATCCTATATAATATATGTGGCGAAGCTGCAAACAGTTAATGTTCGTGACTGCATAGAAATTGTGCAGCCGACATTTCCAGTCAAGTTCAATGTATGCAAGACTGCTAGAGGTGAGAGCCGCATATCTAAATTTGATTTCCATATATATTCAATGCGGTTTGATCCTCGATAGTCAGTTTGCCGTCGTACTCTGATCATGATCATGGAAGGTCGAAACGCGTCAGTGCGTTGCAGCTGGCGGTAGTTTTGTTATGTTGTTCGACGACTGGTTAAATACAATGGGATTGGTGTTTACCTCAAGCTCGCAAACTGATTTAAAATTTTACCATCACCCGCGCAATCAATTATTGTTTAAATTGCATTGCCTATATATGTATATATGGCGAAAGCTGCAAACAGTTAATGTTCGTTCAATGCCGCGTTTTGCGTACGCGAGTAATAGTTGTACATGGGCAGTTACACAAAGATCCGATTCTTCACACGTTCCGATTTTGTTTTGTCTTTGATCTGGTTGAATTCTTCTTTTTCAACTGAAAATGCGGTTCTATCACATTTTCGGTTGAAAAGAAAATTCAACCGATCAAGACAAACAAATCAGAAAATTGATAACAGATCTGTTCGCTACCGTCATAACAATTACATTACGCTAAACGCGTCATTGACAAATCGATGTACACACCGCAACAAAATTTCAAAGTTAATGTTCGTGACTGCATAGAAATTGTGCAGCCGACATTTCCAGTCAAGTTCAATGTATGCGAGACTGCTAGAGGTGAGAGCCGCATATCTAAATTTGATTTCCATATATATTCAATGCGGTTTGATCCTCGCTAGTCAGTTTGCCGTCGTACTCTGATGATGATCATGGAAGGTCGAAACGCGTCAGTGCGTTGCTCCTGGCGGTAGTTTTGTCATGTTGTTCGACGACTGGTTAAATACAATGGGATTGGTGTTTACTTCAAGCTCGCAAACTTGATTTAAAGAATAATTATGAGCTTGTTTGTGTCCAGTTTTTTATCCCCATGATTTCATCTCACAAATATATCATCTATATAACTCAAAAACAATGTTAGTGTCGAAGGTTTTACTGAAAATAGAGTTACTCCCATGAAATTCAACTGGAATGGAAAGCGGCTGGACAATCCAAAACACTCTACATTGTTTATAGAACTCATCACAAAAAGTAGAGTAGAACTATTGGGTGCAAACCTCTACTGTTTCCTTAACCGGATAAACAGTCACCTTGCTTCCATCAAGAATTTTAGGACATTAATCTTTGAATTTTTTTAAACGGTCCATTGCCAATGGTACGGGTATGTTATAAATACACCATACAAACTCATCGTTGTATCACGACCTCTTAGATAACAATCTCCAACATTTTTAATGAAATTTTGTTTTAGATAAACAGTTTAATTAAAAATAAAATTCAATATTGCGTAATTTTTTAACTTTAAAAATTCCGAATATACTTGGCGAATTTTCTGGTTTATAGACATTGATTTGGCCAGAAACCCCAGGCGGTGACAAATTGCAAGCAAGCAATAACTTCCGCCGTGAAAATAAAATATTTTTATATTATCTTTGATTATCCTTGTTTTTCTTGATTTAACACACATGCACTTGTGCGTGAGAAACTGCGTACCGAGTAAAAATGCTAGAGTCAGCCTGAAAGCAAAGCGTAATCCCCTAACAAATGTGTTTCACACTTATCCAATACACATCAGCAGGAGATTGTACCACGTTCCGAACCAACTTTATATATATATATATATATATATATATATATATATATATATATATATATATTTACTGGTCCCACATTACTTGTCATACCATATGTTGAATGTATGACCTACTGAACGTTTCTGTGGATACAAAACAAAGAAACGAACAACGAATTACATTAATAAGTTTGCAGATTTTACTCATGAAGAATTAATCATATCCTTTGGGTTCTAAGTGAGCTACTTCTTTGCTAAATACGCAACACATAGTTCACTACATTTAACCAAATTTATTTTCTTTATAGATTTCCTAACTAATGGATATTCCGTTAAGAGCCAGCTTTATATAAATAAAAACTAAACGCATGTGATCAATAAAATCATAACAAAATTTGTTTTTGTTAAATTCACTTGAAATTATGTCTAACTGTTACTTATAAAGAATTAAATTATTTTCTCTTTTTGTCCTCGTAATCCTTAATCATATAATTGATGTCGATGCCATTTATAGTTTTTTTCCAATTAAAATAAAATCCTGCTACAATTTTATCCGTTTACTGCCCTAATGTTGATAGTTGAGACTTACAGTTGTCATAAATTTGCATTTTTATTATGCCAATTCTCACTAACAAATTGTAAAGTCGCATTTGTGTTTGCATTATATTCACAAATGCAATATGCAGTACTGGCTTTTTATTTGGAAGTTTATGAAATTTAATGTGCCATTTGCAAATACTTTGTCAAATTTTGATCGCTTATATTATAACACAATGTTCTTTCTAGCTTAATATGGAGTCACGTATTTCTCTCATGAGAAACTTTCTCACTCTACTACATTTTCACATGCGTATTACACAAATTACCAGTTCTTCTGTCGTCCGGACAAGTTTATCTACAACAAAGTGTAAAACAAGTAATGCTACTAGTGGAAGTTAATTTCCAACTGATACTAAAATTTGTTGTGAAATTACAAATCTTATTGTATTCTTTAAATCAGAATTGCGTAATTGAGATAAATACCAACCACGATGGAAAATTGAAAAAAAGGATAGAAAACTAATATATATATATATATATATATATATATATATATATATATATATATATATATATATATATATATATATACAAGAGAAGCAAAATCAGATCTGCGTCTTTTACCTTGTACTCGAGTGACAACACTGGCTGCTCAATTTATATGCAACCAAGAACAACGTATTTGCAGCTTTCGCAACGTGCTTGAATACGTTTAAATAAACAACGATTTATTGCGTATAAGGCGATAATAATTTGTCGAATAAATTTTGCGCACATTGAAAAAAGAATCAATCCCATTTTATGCATCAAGTCTTATTGATTGTAAATTTATGCTGTGTTATATAATCAACGGAGTTGTTCTTGTCTGGAAACTTTACAGTAAACATGTAACTTCTAGTGATGCAACAAAAAGTGACAGACTGCGTTTATTTACATGATAATTTAGATATCTTTTATTTCATCACTTAGTTGTCAAGCGATATTTCTTAAGTTGTAGCTAGCTGTCTTCTTCGGAATTCGGTTCATCATTGTCCGCAAAAAGCTAAAAGCAGAAGACAATCGGATACAGCGTTTATTTAAAAATAAATTTGTGAACATAGTTTTAATCAACTTCATTCATATCCATGCGCGAATAATTGTTACATTATCAGCTTTTATGCAAATAATAATATGCTAGATCAAATTAAAATACATCTTCGTTTATATCTTAAGTCTTACAAGCCCACACGCATGATCAACTTTATAAAATGATAGTATTCATGACCTACTATGTACTACTAGTGCATAATATAATTATATAAATTTTGTTATAAATGATTTTACGCTTTACAGGTGAATATGACAAGTTATTTAGGCAAGACCAAATATGTCAACACGATACGTGGTTAAACGAACATTGGCTGCGGGGGCGGTAATAGCATTTACTTTTATCAAGGATGCTATCTTTATATAAACACCTGAACCATCATGTACATACATTAGTATTGCATGGTGTAGAAAAGGCAATTCATCCATTAAACATGTTTCGTTCGTTTTGGGAACTCATCAAGTACTAACCATAATTTACCGTGGACAGGGCTCGAACCTGGTCATGTTTGTTCCGGCATCTGGTACTCTAACCGTGCGACAGGGTGGCTTAGTGGTGAGAGCACCAGATTCCGAAGCAGATATACCCAAGTTCAAGCTGCGTCCGCGGTAAATTCTGGATAGTACGTGATGTGTGTCCATTAAGTACGAAACCGGTCTAATTGAGGAATTTCTTTTACATCATACAAAACTTCGTTTATACTGACAAATATATGTGCATAATAGGTCAGATGTATATATCAAGAACGCTAACCTGATTAAGGTAAGATACATGGTTAACTTTATTTTAAAAATAAGCGTGTGTACTGGTATTAAACACTAATTCCTATTTGGAAACTGTCGCAAAGGTGGCATTTGCTACCGTAATTCGCACGCACTAACACTTCCAAATTTCCATGATAATCATCAGAGCACGACAGCAAACTGGCTAATAAGAATCAATTTGAAATTTTTTAATGTTATTGTAAATCGGAGATGTAGATCTCAAACATTGTGATCTTCAATAATTTAACTAGTAGGTCGGCTGCAAAATTTCTATGAAATTACGGATGTTAAAATTTTACAACTGTTTTGCTTTTTGTTTAAGTTTTTTAACTAAGCCAAGATTGATTGCGCAGGCAGGAATAATGTTTATTTATATCAAGTATTCATAGTTCAGATTTTTTTAAAAGTCCATGACCTCAGGCTTCAATTAAAAAGAACATTCTCAAGTAGTTTAAAATTTGTTGTATAACGACAAATTGTTGATGGTTAAAACAATAATTTTTCGCACATCGTCCATTTTATTTTTATTAAAGAGAAAAAAAATTAACATAATCTTGCTTTATATGTTTTATCTCCATAATTGACAACTATCCATCAGGCCCTTATATAGTTTGATCAACAATCTCAAAGTGTTTGACGTCATGTTCTGATAATGACAATGGAAGGTCGAAACGCGTCAGAGCGTTGCGGCTAGCTGTTGTTATGTTGTTGTTAAATACAATGGGATCGGTTCTTTAAATCAAGTTTGCGAGCTTGAAGTAAACACCAATCCCATTATATTTAACCAGTCGTTGAACAACATAACAAAACAACCGCCAGCCGCAACGCATTGACGCGTTTCGACCTTCCATGATCATCATCAGAGTACGACGGCAAACTGACTATCGAGGATCAAACCGAATTGAATATATATGGAAATCAATGTTAGATATGCGGCTCTCAACCGCATATACCAACCAAATATAAATTTAAAATCATATCCTGTATAAATTTATTTCTCCATTTAAATGTCTGCGTCCACCCATTTACATATATATATATATATATATATATATATATATATATATATATATATATATATATATATATATATAATAAGCGGATTTTTCTTTTCATTTGAATTTTAATATTTAGCAATTAATATATATATATATATATATATATATATATATATATATATATATATATATATATATATATAAATGTATGTGTAAGCAATGCGATGGCTTCTTTGAACTTGAAGTACCTACAATTCACAATGAGTGTATAGTATATTTACTTTACATATATATTTTTTTTTAATTTTATACTCACATTTTATTTGAACATATAAATATCAAAATATTTACATATACACGTCTGCGCACTATACATATATAATATATATCTCAATCCACATAAGCAACCATGTGAGCTCTTCTCACCTTATATAAAAATCTAAATATTCTGCCACACATATATTGCGAATATCTAATTAAGCATTTAAGCCACCATGTGAGTTCAACACACACGTTATATGCACATTTAGAAACATTCATATATCTCTCTGCATTATATGTATAAAAATATACATACACATATTTGCCAAGTATATTTAGATAAACATATAAGCAACAACGTGAGTTTCTCTCACATTTATATGAATCAAAATGTTCATCATATATATATATATATATATATATATATATATATATATACGTGTATAATCTGCATATTTTAATATTTACATTTAACTCCATCAATAAATTTATATAAATGTTTATATATATATATATATATATATATATATATATATATATATATATATATATGTTAGTCAACATATAAGTAACTATGTAAGTTCCCCCGACAGCACACGATTAACTACAATTATTACCAAATTACCTATTTCTAACTCCATCTAATTTGTTCCGTTTTCTATCTCAAATTCATAGTCGCGGTTTCTTAGTTGGGTTTATTATTACTTCTGACTTCTCCAATCTACGTTTCCTTCTATTCGAGAAGGTTTTATTAGATATGGGGCCAAATGATTTTTCTACAGATGTCATATTCATGACGTTCATTTCTGATTTTATTTCAATTGATTCCCTAATCAACCTGGTTAATCTATTTCGGAAACATGGTGCAATCCGTTTACAGCCGTTCCAGTTTGTCTGATGATCTGTCTCCATTGAGTGCCTGGCTAAATCTGATCTACGACTATATCTATATTTGCATGCAGTTTTATGTTGCCATCCACGTATCAATATTGGACGCCTGCTTTCACCTATATATCTGAATTTGCAATCTTTACAAGGTATCTCATAAACCCTTGATGTGTTAAGCGGTTATATTTTCTCTTTCTGTTTCGGTAGCTTATTGCCTATTGTAATTGATTTTCTTAACAGTGTCGTTTTGCTGTATTTCTTTGCTAATGTCCTTATTCGTCTACTTAATTTAGAACATTAAAAAATACGTTTTGACTGATATAATTTATCCGTTGAGGGACTAGAGTTTTGTTTATATGATATTCATATTATATATGGTGTATACACGTATATATATGATGGATATATAGATATTTATAAAAGATGTGGGAAGAACCCACATGGTTGCTTATATGCTTATCTATATATATATATACATATAAATGGATATTTTTATAAGATTTGGGTATATATAAATATAAATAAGTAAAAATTCAAATAAAAAGAAAAAAAATTTCTATTTATTATATATATATATATATATATATATATATATATATATATGTATAGATATGTACATGGTTTTGACACAGATATTTAAATTGAGAAATAAATTTATACAAGATATAAGTTTAAATGTGTATTTGGTTGATATACGATTCCTTAGTGTAGGTTCCGTATTCGGTCTCTTAATATAACATTTGCAAACAGAATGGGATTAGATAAACTGGAGTATTTAAGGATTACTGCAATATTTAAATCAAAAATTTTGCTGATACTTTTACGCGTCCGGAACAGCAATTAAAAATATAGACATCATGGATAGGCGTGTATGTCGATCCATAAAGTTTGCTTATAGTTATTCTATGAATATCATTTTAATGGAGTACACATATGTGTATATAGGTTGTTGTGTGTGGGGAGGGGTGACATGGATAAGTTTGCGTATACATTTAAGTATTAGAGATTAGGCACGAAGACCGGATATTAGGGAAGACAATAAGAAATACTATAGGAACTAAAAAAAAATATATATAGATCTGTCTTGAATGAGGACACCACATTTTCCCTGTGCGAATTGTTTCAACCCTAAAGATAAGACTAGATATAAAGTCTCGAATTATCGAAACAAAAAGTGTAAAATTGTGCTCCAACGTCATTCTCAGACAAGTAGCTGATGATGAGTCCATGAATCAAGGCCAATTATCGTTGCACCTGAAAATGGACAGGATTCAAGGTCTTACCGATCTAAGAGTGCTATCAAGATTTTATGTTTCTATATATGCTTTGCCGTTTGATTCTCGCTAATTGGTTTGCCCTTGTGCTCTGAAAAAAAATGTTGAAACTCTTCAGCTTGTCTAGGGAGCGGTTATTTTGTTGTTTTGTGACTGGTTGCATACACTGAGATTAAGGTTTATATCAAAATTGAAAATTCCATTTAAAGAACTTTATAAATAATTCGCTAGGTATGATTGACGGGAGAAAGTCTGAATATCTCGCTAAATTCAGAGTAAGAATCGATTCCACATAGTGTTATGATTTTGTCATATTAGAGTATACTTTACATCAACCACGTTTCATCTACAGACTTTATGCATGTTTCAATATTTACCTTAAGATTGTACTTTGTTCAATGTATAATCATCTTTTGTCACTGAGATGAGAGCAATTTTCGGTAAAAGGCCATTTTCATATAAATGCTAATTTTTCAACCATGCACTAGCAATAAATATGACTATTTAAACATTTGTTGTTTACAAACCAAATTTATAAAGGGTACTTAAACTCATTTATTCTTAACGGATCAAAGTTCATCTTTTATTTCTTAACATCGCTTAAAGATGAAAATGCAATATATTTTATCAAACATAATATAGTCAGCATATAAATCTGCTGTTTATTCTATTTATATAAACGTGTATGCCCGCAATATTCATGTACATCTATATCCGTACACGTGAAATTAATAGTCAAAGAATAACATTCAAGCTTAAAATCGCTTAAAATCAACATGAAAGCTCATTATTACAAATTTTATTTTATTAAATAATAGTTAAACTCGCGTTGCGGCATTTGCGAATTCATGAGGTCAATGGATTTATTTACCTAATGATCAATTCAAAATCTATGCCAATATTTATTGAGATTAACAGCACGCATTTTAGTTTTTTTTATTACGAATAGTGATTACTGGTCGTCTCAACTATAGCTTTATATTATATCTAGATAGTTTAGATTTTAGAATGAACATATAGCACTTCATTAAAAGACAGTGTTGTAGATAATTGCCAAAATTGGCGTAAATATTTGAAATTTATAAACCATTAATTGCCATAAATTGAAAGCTAGAGAAATTCAAAATTGGTAAACAAACCACATATGCAATGTAGATTGCCCACTGATGGAAAAATATGTTATTCCTCGAAGGGAAACGTGATTTCAAGCCCAAATTAACTGTTTATTAAACATTATATGAATTTTAAACATAATAAATCTTTATTTAAATAAAGTTTGCGAGCTTCACATAAACACGAACCATATTTTATCTAACCAATCTTAAAACAAAGAAAAACTTCCACTGAGCACACATACTGACGGGTTTCAAACTTCCATGATCATCAACAGAGCACGACTGGCGAACTGCCTAGCGAGGATCAAACTACAATATAAATATATATATATATATATATATATGATATATATATGATATATATATATATATATATATATATATATATATATGAAAAGCACAAATTAGATAGCTGACGCTTTCACCTCTAGCAGTCAGGTGTACCTGGAAATGTCGACTTAATTATTGTTATGCAGTCCCGTACATTAACCTTTCGCAGTTTTCGTCACAGATGTGTAAGTTATAAAACTAAGCAATCATTGATTGCGTCAGTGGTGATAAAAAAATCATTTAATCAAGTTTGCGAGCTTCATATACAAACTAATCACATTGGCGGTAGTTTTTTTATGTTTTTCGACGACTGGTTAAATCCAATGGGATTGGTGTTTACTTCAAGCTCGCAAAATTGATTTAAAGAATTGTTACCACGACCCGAGTAATCCATTATTATTAAATTTTAATCACATTGTATTTGACCAGTCGCCCAACATGAAAAACCTAGCGTTAGTCAATTTTGTAACGAATTGTATATTCTACAGAAATCATCTCGCAATAACTCATCAGTTGGACCACCTGTATAAATAAAACTAATAAATTAATATTGCTTAAATTTAAAAACAGTAGATAACAATGTTTAAACCTTCAATTTCAAATTTACCTTAAAAAAATAATTGACAACTATTCAAATCAAAGTTTCGAGCTTAATCTCCTCCTTCTATATGAACTACGCATTATATACGGTATCAAATGTAATTCATCAAGTAGACCCGTTTCGTATTTATTGGCAACGCTTTATATACTTTCCAGAATTTTGCAATAGTAGGGCTCAAATCGGGTCACGTTTATTTAACAACTTACTGAATTTGTCAATTCCCATCTTTCTGTCCGTAGTTTAAATAACTTTATATAAATATTCATTTGGAGCAAGTTTTACTGTTAAACTCTCTCTTAAAAATAAAAAGCCAATTAATTCTTCAATATTTTATCCAATTTACTCAAATTATCTTCTATTCGTCTTTAAGCCGTTACCATTTAAATATCCAAGATGAATTATTTATTTTTATTCCCCATGATTCATAAAAACTTTAGCATTTTTACTGGGCTGTTCCTTTACCACTTAAAAAATTATCACACACAAAATTATTTTTTTATATTTAGTTATTAATATTTCGATCAAAACACCGGTGGATTATTACAAATTTCGCACTCCTTATTACTAAATGGCACTAAGTATTTCGAGACCAACTAACACAAAGTCCAAATGAGAATTAATTTGTACGATTGGATCTATCCATAAATTTAAACTTTAACATGAAGCTAACCGAGCGTCATGGTAATGCCAGTGCACTGTCAAATGGTTTCTACTTGCTAATTTCTGGACAAAGTCGATTGATTGAAATAGCCGGTAGCCATAGAAATTCCGGCCTGACATCCGGCGGGCTGAAACTAGTCAGTCCGGGAATGGTAGCTTGACACATGCCGGGTCTAAAAGGGACACAGCCATCATCTTCTTTCATGTGAAGTCTCGAGGTTTGTCTAACTGCGCGGTAACTTTTATTGTTAAATGTATACTGACGGAATGTGAGCAAGCGTGCCAGACGCGAAGGACAAGTTTCAGCTGCTGAAGGATTTTTGGCTATTGGCATCTGGTCAGATAGTGCTCAGCCTTGGTTGGCAGACTATCTAGGAGAAGGAAAACTCCGAATACAAACTATCCTCACTAGGAATGGGAAACCTGCTGTAAATTTACAATCCACATATAATCATGAACCACGTATGTTGTTATATGGCAGTGAAACATTAGTCAATTTTTGGCTTTTGTATAGCTCTGCATGATCATGATCTTCCAAGAAGGGACACAAACTACCACATTTACCCTTATTAAAATTCAAAAGCGCCATTTTGGCATTTAAATAATTAAACGAACATTGGTTGCGCGGGCGATGATAATTATTATTATAATCAAGTTGGCGGTTTTGATATAAGCACCTGTCCCATTAATTATTTACATATTTCAGTATAAACTAAAATTGTATAATGTAGAAAAGCAATTCATCCAGTAGGCCGGTTTCGTCCTTATTAGGAACTCATCATGTACTGGTCAGAATTTGCCACGTATAGGGCTCGAACTCTGGGCACATCTGCTTCGGAATCTGGTGCTCTAACCACTGAGCCACCTGCCACACACTACACTGCACACAATTTTCAGTTATATACTAACTAATGTAACTTGGTTAGTCAATTTTTCTTTTAGGTGTAGCTTATATGGCATCCATTTAGACTCAAATTTCCAAATAGCCATCCCCAAGCTCTCATTACTGAACAGACACCACACTACATGGGGAAATGGTATTTAAATGAACATTTATATAATTAAACATATTTTGGATGGTTAGTTGGAACTTTGGGTCTAATTGGTTGCTTTCTGTGCACCATCTAAAGAAAATATAGACTAACCAAGTTACATTAGTTAGTGTGCAACTGAAAATTTTGTGTAGTTTAGCGTGGGGCAGGCTGGCTCAGTTTTTAGAGAACCAGATTCCGAAGAAGACGTACCCAGGTTCGAGAGGTGTACACGGCAAATTCCGGCTAGTACCTGAGGAATTCCCAATTAGTACGAAACCGGTCTACTGAATGAATTGCCATTTTGTCTTGTCGCAATTTTCACAGGGAAAATGTGCACCAAAAACTGGGAATTAATCTTTTGCTGCATAAGCCTAGATATGATTTTTCGACTAAATAAAGCATGAATTATTTAACAGAAGTGGTGTGAAGACCACCATATGCGTGTATGGATAGTGATGCCCCTGTCACAAAGGAATTTTTTATGTTATAATTGTTTGCCAATGCTAAAATTTGGTTGTTTAAATCTTCAACAGACTTCATAACTCTGAAATATTAAATCCATTCTTTAAGCATGATATTCTGCAGTTAAAAAACAACAAACTAGGAGTTCAAAATGTATATATCATGCATATTTAGAGACCTAATTTTTTTCTTGTTACAGATAGAAGGCCATCTATTATTTTAGGAACTAGACCATAAAAAATTAAACTGAAAATTTTATGAGAGTCGCGCCTTCAACCACTGCTATTAAATACAGCAGAATTCACTGGGAGTTATTTGAAAATTTTACAGAGTTCATGATTATGTCTGTTTGTGTCAAACAAACGCAAATGATTTTGCTTCTTCTTTATGTATAAAATAGCATTATTTAAAATTTTCTTTTTTGTTGATGAGCTACCGGAGATTGTGGTTATAAGAATATGTAGGCTAAGAATCAAAAGGCACTATAAAATGGAATTTCGTCTAATTATTATATGTTGTTTACCGCGGAGAATTAGTATATAGTAATAAATCTAGTAATAAATTAGCTCAAATAGGACCAGAAGGATAAATAAAAGTCAGAAAGTACGAAAGGTGTAATCTCGTGTACACAATTTTTTAAATCAAGTTTGCGAGCTTGAAGTAAACGCCAATCACATTGTATTTAACCAGTGGTCGAACAACATAAGAAAACTACCGCAAGTCGCAACGCACTGACGCGTTTCGACTTTCCATGATCATCTTCCAAGTACGACAGCAAACTGACTATCGAGGATCAAACCGCATTGCATATATATGGAAGGCCAATTTATATATGCGGCTCTCATCTCCAGTAATCTTGCATAAATTGTAAGTGACTGGAAATGTCGGCTGAACAATTTCTATGCAGTCACGAACATTAGCTGTTTGTAGCTTTCGCCACACACATATATATAGACAATACAATTATACAATAATTGATTCAGCAGGTGATGGTAACAATTCTTTTAATCAAGTTTGCGAGCTTGAAGTAAGCACCAATTCCATTGTATTTAACTAGTCGTCGAACAACATAATGAAACTACTATGTGTACACATGTTACGTTCTTACTGGTGACTCATTAGTAGGAGCCGGTACAACGCCCTATATCTCCTATTTATTTGATTAGGCATTGCGGGACAATTGGACGGTACAATATCATATACGAATTTAAATATAAACGTGATTTGAATGGAGATAAATAATTATTTTCCAAGACATACCGTGTTAAAGTTATTATTTACTCCGGGCAACGGGTCTGGCTTGATTATTATGGATCGCGATGATTACGTTTATAAGGGCAATAGTTTGATTTCGGGTTCACAATGTACAATTTACCATAAAGTTAAGGCAACTTGCAAAACGCCAATATAGTCATTTTGATAGGATTATCATATCTTCTACAAGACGGATGGATAACACAGGCAACTGACGTCAGTTGAAACACAAAATCCAAGATATTCCGCTTTACCGAAGAAGACCAATTGTTTCAATGACAATTAGCCAAATTTTTGGCTAACCTATTGAAACGGGTGATATATAACTTAATTTTCTGCATTTTAAAAGATTCCTTTGAATTTGTTTTAAAAGTAAACAAATTGAATATTTAAAATTGTTGGAAGTGTTAGTTTGACCTTGGGTCCTTATTTAATAATGTATATTTAAAGCAATCTATCGAGTCTCTATATAATTATGTCTAGGATAATTTGCAAAACATTAAAGTAAATAAAGCGCAAATGGCAATATTAAAATATATATGTCATTTATACATTCATTTCATTCTTAATGGCCACTTATAAACACAAAAAGATAATGTAGTAATAAATTCGGCTCAGGCACCAATCATGGCCAATAAATTTATTTGCATTTTCTGTATTATGTGTTGCGCACTTGGTACAAAATTAATTCAAACAAGACCAGGTGGGTAAAGACTAGGAATTAAAATAAATATAAATAGATTTGTCTTGAATGAGGATAATACATTCGCCACAAGTTGTTTTTATTCCTGTGCGTATTGTGTCAACCCTGAAGATGGGACTGGAAATGAAATTCCGAAAATTCGTAAATAGTTTGGAGAATCTTGTTCAAACGTCATTTTAAGACAAGGAACTGGTTAAGGGCTTCAAAATGAAGGGATAGTTGAGTACATATCAATCAAGGCTAAAAACCGATGCACCTTGAAATGTAAAGGATGCATGATTTTACCGACCTACGAGAGCTATATATTTGCATGTTGGAACGAAATAATTTTTATATATTATGTAAAGTAAAAAGGTATATACATTATGTTGATGCTACAATTTTGGTTTGTGATAGCCGTGTGCATGCCGGAAAACTGCTTAATAAATTCAATAAATGGCATCCGATTATTCAATTTACAATTGCAAATTAAAAGGATGTTATTATTTATTTCCTTGGTGTTTTGCTAAAATGTATAATTGATGGCACATGGCGCAAATTAGTTTTCCATAAGAAAGCTGGGTCAGCCCAATATTTAGATTTCATCAAATACTGCCAAATAAATTTGAACAAGGCTTATTTATGACACTCTGTAATAAGATATGATATATTTGTTCGCCAGACACCTTGCAAACTAAATTGCATGGAGTGTGTAACACTCTTGTCATTAACGGTTACTCACCATATTTTATAGACAATTATAAGCCTAATGATAAATTTAAACTTCTTCTTTTCAATGTTGATTAAAAACCGCTGTACACGTTCTTACAAAACAAAGGAGACCAGGCAATAGAGCGCATAAAATATAGATCGCGTTCCCCTTTGGGTTTTACCCAATTTGCAGCTACCTTAGTTTTCATAACATCCACCATCAAGCTTACTCTACCCAGTGCGAAAGATAAGATTACGCAACAATTCGCATCTAACTTTATCTTCCATTGGAATTGTGCCATTGCGCATTCTTATCGAGACGGATGCATTTAAAAATTGAATCCATGCTTGGTGAAGCACATACCAATATGGTCGGTGTAATATAGTGGTTCTATTGCATGTTAGTTCATACTAAATACGTTTTGCTATGTGGAAATTGCGACATGCCAACAAAGCGATTTCCAGTTTGATTAAGACTAGATATGATAGCATGCTTTCCTATTTTGATTGGGTTTGAATAAGTCCACTTTGCCCAGCGTACGTGTATATGTGTGTGCCTCTTTGCATGAATATGTCTTTTTCGCTGTATTGCAAAGTAATTTCTGGGATCTGGTCATTCTGGATTTGATGGATTTAGATTTAACCAACTTTTCAGATTGTCGGCTGTTATGTGTACGAGTGATAGTTTCCCGAGTGTAGTCTTTCGTTTCCCCATGTACTGTACTGTTGTTTTGTCCACTTTGTAACAGCGCAGACGCGGATTGCAGTGTTAAATGCTCATGTTGTTTCGAAATTTCTATCTCCGTATGTGCAGCTATTCTACCCCTTCAATTTGTTGCCAATCCGATTGAATTAAACGAACATTGGTTGCGCGGGTGGTGATAACAATTATTATAATCAAGGTTGCGGTCTTGATATAAACACCTGACCCATTAATTACTTACATATGTCAGTATAAACTAAGAATTGTATAGTGTAGAAAAGGCAATTCATCCAGTAGACCGGTTTCGTCCTTATTGGGAACTCATCAAGTACTGGCCAGAATTTGCCGCGGACAGGATACGAACCTGGGCACGTCTGCTTCGGAATCTGGTGCCTAACCACTGAGCTATCCTGCCGCACACTACACTAGACACAATTTTCAGTTATATACTAACTAATGTAACTTGGTTAGTCAATTTTTCCTTTAGGTGGAGCTCATATGGCATCCATTTAGACCCAAAGTTCCAACTAACCATGCCCAATCTGTCATTACTGAACAGACACCACATTACATGGGGAAATGGTATTGAAATGAACATTTATATAATTAAACGAACATTGGTTGCGCGGGTGGTGATAACAATTATTATAATCAAGGTTGCGGTCTTGATATAAACACCTGACCCATTAATTACTTACATATGTCAGTATAAACTAAGAATTGTATAGTGTAGAAAAGGCAATTCATCCAGTAGACCGGTTTCGTCCTTATTGGGAACTCATCAAGTACTGGCCAGAATTTGCCGTGGACAGGATACGAACCTGGGCACGTCTGCTTCGGAATCTGGTGCTCTAACCACTGAGCTATCCTGCCGCACACTACACTAGACACAATTTTCAGTTATATACTAACTAATGTAACTTGGTTAGTCAATTTTTCCTTTAGGTGGAGCTCATATGGCATCCATTTAGACCCAAAGTTCCAACTAACCATGCCCAATCTGTCATTACTGAACAGACACCAAGTTACATTAGTTAGTATATAACTGAAAATTGTGTCTAGTGTAGTGTGCGGCAGGATAGCTCAGTGGTTAGAGCACCAGGTTCCGAAGCAGACGTGCCCAGGTTCGTATCCTGTCCGCGGCAAATTCTGGCCAGTACTTGATGAGTTCCCAATAAGGACGAAACCGGTCTACTGGATGAATTGCCTTTTCTACACTATACAATTCTTAGTTTATACTGACATATGTAAGTAATTAATGGGTCAGGTGTTTATATCAAGACCGCAACCTTGATTATAATAATCCGATTGAATGTTTGTTGAGTCTAGTCGGGGGGGAGTGTTTGGTTTTGCCTGGATGCCATTAAATTGTTGTTGGGCTTTGTGATTCGTGACCAGTCGATTAGAATATCTTGTTGATGAAACTTTTAATATTTAGGCATGCCACCCACATAATCAAATGAAAACTCAGGATGTATATAAATAAAAGATTGTAAAGTGAAGTTTATTATTCTCGAAATAAATGGCCATTATCCAATTTGTTATTAATGTGTTTATTTTTCCTAATTAGGAATATACTCTGTAATATGCGAAATCAACTGAAATACTAAGGTATATATATATATATATATATATATATATATATATATATATATATATATATATATATATATATATGTGTGTGTGTGTGTGTGTGTATGTGTGTGTGTGTAGTCGGTGCTAAATGGGGCAAATGCGCCTCGATTCAGTCGCCGCCGCATGAAATCTTGCGGATATTTGATGTCTGCCCAGTTTCTTTTTTTCCACAAGGCATTTATGCATTTATTTATCTCTTAAGAAGTTCTAGCGAGTACTACTATTTATAACTAAAGTCGGAGATCGCATTAGCCGAACACGTTGGTAGTTAAAACGAATTAATATATGGAACTAAAAAATTATCGATAATTAACCAGTGGATATCTAATAGAGGAAAGCTGCCAGCAGAATTAAGTATTTAAAACGGAAAATTAGTTAAGATTTGTCTCAAACATGAAGCAATAAAAAACCTTGGTGTATTGCTGTCACGTTAACTTGCATACAAATTATTTATTTTTCGGATTTTTATATTTCATATCAAGTATGCTTCCATTGAATGTCACTATTTTATTTTTCCTCAATTATGCAATTAGTTCAGGAATTGTAGCAATGATAAAAATTCACGTGTTGTTATCGAATTCAAGAATATTTCGTCTGTGTAATTTTTTAAAAATTTATAAATGTGACATACCAATATTTGAGTACATTAAGTGCATTATTAACATTACATAAATCGATCGAAAATTATTTGTCAATGATAATAAATTGAATTCAGATTAGCTGTATTGATTTGTGCAAAGTATTGTGATATGATTACTAACATTTTGTAAAAAAAGATTTGTTATAATGTTGGCAGTACGTGAATAAGACGGTAAATTTCCTTTGTTCCGCGACGCATGCAATTAAGCGGGATTGTTGATCATTTGAAATACTAAATTTAATAACAAAACTTAATATCAACATCAACGAAATCGATGCTTGCTTGATGAAATGTCTTATTTAAGTGGCGATCGTTACAGAAAAAATATGTATATAAAGCTAGGCAAATGCGCATCCGACGTTCCAATCCCGTTGAGATTACACACGGCTTCTAGGATCGGGAGCGAAATTTCTAATTTTACATTACTTATATTATATATATATATATATATATATATATATATATATATATGCAACTGGTAAATCAGTATGATATTGTACTCTGATGAGGACCATAGACGGTTAAATCGTGTCAGTACACGCGACTGACCGCAAATTTCCATTGTTTTTAACATGGTTATATTAAATGGAATTGGTGATTATATAATTTCCGCAAGCTTGATTTAAAGAAAAGTTATTACTATCCAGGCATTAAATAATTGCTTAACTGAATAATTCATTGTGTTATTTGCTGGCGACAGATATCATCACCAGTAAAAGTATAATTTCTATATTCATCAACATGTTTGTTATCTAACATACCTTTTGAAATCAGCCTGTAATTGTTTAACTAACGGTAAACAGATGAGATTGGCACGAGAAATCTGGTTTCAGTGCGTCATATACAAAGCTGGGTTTTGCTTATATTTTAAAGTTTAAATTTGTTTTAACATTTGGCACAAACATTTACTAATTTGACTAGACTTCCGTGCAAAATATTTAAATGACCATTACTCTATTTTAATTAGGACCAAAATCTTTAGCTAGGAAAAATAATCTCACACATCAAATGACGGGTTCTTCGTTAAAACAAAAGTTTCATTTCAGTGTATGCATTTATGGCCTTCTTACTTGATTCGTATCAATAGTTTCCAATTCTACGCCATAGAGACCTACGTATTATGTTGATCACACTCATTTAAGTGAAGGAATTATTCACATTACCCTTTCTACGTACAAAAAGAAAGAGGAATTTTTTCAGATACAAGAATTGTTTCTTTCTTATATTCTTCTCATGTATCTACAAATGAACATCTCTTTAAATATAAATTAAAAGGCAAAATAAGATAGGAATATGCAAACAAGTGCAGAGTGTGAAATAAGGTAGCAATCAATCAATTACGAGCATCAACTCCAGTTCGAGCTCAATGCCTGAACATACTTAATCGTCCTGCATAAATCCGGTCGCAATTTGTTTATCTATAACGCTTCGTATGTGGCCGAATCCCTTTTGTTATTGCATTTAGTATAAGCTACGTCTAGAGAACATACTTTTGAGACTTCCGGATTTGTTGTGCAATTGCAGACGTGCGTTTACCATTTGATTTAACACGGGCTTTTTCACAATCATGCGTATCAACTTTCTTAGATTGAAATAGAATTTTACGTGTTGACTTCTACAGTTATTCTGAACAGGTGCATAAGCATTTGCCAGTATTTTTCAGTCTCGGGATGATATGTAATTGATATGTAATTATTTTTTATTTTAATAATATTCAATACAATATAATTTGTTGTAATTAAATAATTTTTATGGTAATTTCTTAATTTTTGTATATTACAATCTGAAAAGGTTTATATCCTTTTACAAACAAAGCATGGTTTACTTACAGTAACATTCGTTGATACTTAGCACTTGTTGAATTCACATTTATATCGCCCATGGGTTATTGATGTACACTTAGTATTTTAAATCTGTAGACTGCAGTGTATTCCAATAATTTCAAACAGCAATGTATGATGTCCAATGTTAATTCATTGACATTTCTTATTGTAGATATAAAAACTGTTTCAATTCGTCTTATCTAATTTACGTGGCCTACTTATGCTGAAAAACAGTTCCATTGCAACAAAATTAAGAGGCTAATATGGTCATCTGAATAGACTGATTTATTTATTAAACTTATATCAATTTGTAGAAAGATCTAGGAACACTAAACTCCTAAGTTTTTGACTGGTTGTATCTTCTTTTGGTCTACAACAATTATCACATTTTATTCATTAAAAACTGATCAACTTATACAATATATATCTGCTTATACTGTCTTGTATTTTTATTGATGCACGCATAGAAGGGACGTTCTGGAACAGGTAATTTAATAATTCTGTTGTTCACGTATATCTCCTTCCAGATTATTCGTTTGAGGTGTTTTGTACGAGACAGGTTTCATGTCCCGATTTGCCTAACATTAAGTGACATTTTAAGAATTAAACTTCACAGATATGTGATCTTAAATTTTAAACTTAGCAGTTAGTGCAAGATATTGCAGGTTTGAATTTAGATGCGAGATAAAAATATTAGCTTATCGGATTCTACAACAAATTTTGGACTACAAACGTCTGGCATCTATAGAGTTTCTCAGACACAAATAGGTTAGAGCCTCTACATATATATATATATATATATATATATATAGTTTTAGAATAAAAGAATAATTTGAACAGGTCGCAGCAGAAATTCTTCCAGTAGGCCGATTTCGTTCTTACTGGGACCTCGTTATGAACCATCAAAAACTGGCATCGGACGCGGCTCGAAACGTGGCACATTTGCTTCGGGGCCTGACACATTATCGACGGCGCCGCTCATCACGCACACTACAATTAATATTAATTGATATGCTAACTTTTGTTCTTTGATTGTTTTTCTTTCAAGTGGAACCTATTTATTACCCGTTACTATGAATCTAAACATCGAACCAAGTTTGTGAACATAACATAATCGCTTATCCAATTTTATTTAACCAGCCACGAAGCAGCAAAAAACCATGATGCCATTGACATTGGTAGAGCACGAAGGCAAACTAACTAATGAGGTTAAAACTCCAATGCTTACGACATGTTTTTTTCATAAGTTAAATAACTACATTTTACGGCGAACTGTCTACTGACTTGGCATACTCCTGGTAAGACAGAAATTCCTGGTTATTACAAATTTTCTGGGACGATTTGTATTGTTAATTCTTTTATTCACTCAAAACAGTATACCTGATGAAAATTGTTTGTTTTAATGGGCACTAAAACAATCGAAATTATTAATTTTGTGGATTAAGGCAAGTCTTGGTTTCTTATTCGCTTTCGCCAACACTGAAAAGACGAGAAGGACAAAAGAGCTGCTCCGTAAATCAATATTCATTAGTGCATTAGAGTAGAAATCGTGAGTTAAAAAAATAGTATTCGGATCACTTATTGATTCTTAATTCAGTAGAACACTGACGGAAAATTGACACTCAATAGATCCATAAACGAGAGATTAACGAAATTTAAAACCAGTTACAATTCACAGAGCTGTAACTAATCAGGGGCACAACAAGCAGCAATAACGGAAAAGGACATAATTTGGCACTGAACAAGTTGGAAAAAATGTAGCTTTCTGCGTTTCGGGTTTTTTCGCTGTCTCCCAGTCGGCTTCTTCTTTGTTCTTCTTCTCTTTCCAGTGTCAGCAACCATGAGTTGCTTTAATCCACAAAACCTTTAGATTAGATTGTTTTAGTGTCCATTTAATGATACAATTTTCATCAATTATACATTCATGAATACAAGAATAAACAATCCAAATCTTCCTCAAAAATGATGAATAAATAGGAATTTCTGTTTTACAAGTAGTATGCCAAGGAAGTAAAAAGTTGTCCATAAAATGTGGCTAAATAAGTTATGGAATAGATAAATTGAAAGCTTTGGAATTGAAGCCTCATTAGCTAGTTTTCCTTCGTGCACTAACGATGCCAAAGACATCAATGTGAGGCTGGCATAGTTTTGCTGATTCGTTACTGGTTAAACAACTCGAGTTGTGGAGAAGTGATCTCAATTGAAATCTAATGGTAAGAATTTTATTTTACATATCATTTTCAATGTAAATTAAATATTGCATCAATTGACAAAGGCAGTTTATTCAGTAGCCCAATTTCATACTTTCGTCAGCTACTGCCCAGAATTTTGTCCGACTGGGCTCGAATCGAAGCACATTTGCTTGGGAGACTTAGCACTTAATCCGCTGCGCCACTTCTGTCACAAACTACACGCAATTTAAGTCATTTGTAAACTTAAGCATTCGGTTAGACTTTGAATGAGGTGAAATTTATCTTGCATTTGTTAAGACCTGCAGTTCTAATTTGCCACCCCCGATATTTCATTAAACAATAGGCAGCATGCCAGTTGGAGATGTTATATTAAATTTAAGTTTTAATGGCGAGATTTAGATTATATTTTTGGGGTGTTTGTGTGCTTCCAGCATAAATTAAACATTATATAGGCTTTCAAAGGCAATTCATCAAGTAGACCGCTTGAGTTCCTGTCGAGCATTTTATATGTTCCCTTCATAAATGGTTGTGGTCGCTGCACTAATCAAGGAACAGTTGCTCAGGAGTCTGCTACTTTATCCACTGCCCCACCACTGTCGTACATTACGCGTTATTTAAAGTAATATACAGTCTTCTAGTCGTTATTTGGCTCCTTTCATTTGGAATTAATTTGGCTCTTCTTAAGCCAGAAGATTCAATTAGTCACCCCGTGTCTCATATTACAGAGTTTATATTGAATTCGATTTTTTATCAATACGATTGTAATTAGATATATACTATCAACAAAAACTCAAAATTTTACCTGGTAGGATAAGCATTAGACCGGTTTTGTCATCATTGGTAGCATTTCAAACACTATCCGGTATTTGCTGCGATCGCGGCTCAAACAACGCAACATTTGCTTAAGAGTCTTTACCTTTATTCACTTTGCCACACCTACCGCATACTAAATGCTATTTATGTCATGTCCAAACTTATTTGAAATCTGACCTACAACAAAAGGTTTTACATAACTTAAAATTGTGTGTATTTTCCGAAAGGTTTGGCGCAAAGGATAAAGTCTCACACTCCAAATATGACCAAATTCCATCTACGTCAGCGTAAAATTTTGGATAGCACTAGAATAATTCCCATTTAGGACGATACCGTTCGAGTGGATGAATTGCCTTAGCTATAAGATGCAATATATATATATATATATATATATATATATATATATATATATATATACACTTACCAACCAGCCAATACAAAAACAAAGTAAAAGCGAGTCAGATTTGTTACCACTAGCATATTCAATTGAAAACCCAAAATGTATATATATGTATATGATTGTATAGCGACGATTAGTATTCACGAAATAAATGGACTTTATCCACTTTCTTATTAATGTGTTCTTTCCTCCTAATTAGAAATATATATATATATATATATATATATATATATATATATATATATATATATATATTTATTTATATATATACTGTTGAGCCAACCAAATTTATTCTAATTCAACAAATATGATAAGCTAAACGGACATAAAACATAATTAAATAATTAATTATCACATACACATATAGGGAGAAATATGAATGAGTGAGATCAAATATGTAATATTTAGTTTAATGTGATATGTCATTTATCCGTGTGAAAATAAGCATTCATTCTCTTACTACCGTTATGGAATTAGCTTTTTATTTTATAAGCGATGTAATTAGAAAGGCTTAGACTAGTTGATTTGACTTACCGAGGTTATTAGCTGAACAGTTTTATTGAAAACATCATGAAACGTTTATATCCGTTAAAAGAGTTAGTAAAGGAAGTAAACATCAATACAATGAAACTAGATTAAAGAACCAATCAGACATAGAATGAAACGACTTGAGGAAAGCACATAACTATATCCTTACCGGATTAAAAATTAAGTAGAAAATGGACACTGGCAGCTAAATAGAAGATTTGAGCGCTATTAAAACAAAAACTCGCTTTAGGCAATAACCTAGTTAAAAAGGTGGGGAAAATAGAACCGCTATGTACCTGAGGAGAATATAGAATACCTATCAATGATTGCAATCTTATACATAAAGAGGAGATCATGTGTGCAATAAAGGAATGAAGATGAGAACATTGAACAACATGCAAATATGGGCACTCTCGTATACGATGTCTTGCCAAAACACAGACTTGGATTAATGTAAGCGCATTTCGATATGCGATCACATTAGATTTACCAGGTTAATGAGAAAAGCAGTTAAAGTGAAATTTAAAAGCGGTTTTATATATGTAACAACTGTACAAAATCTTTTAGACCTATATTTAATGAAACCGGAGCTACTTGCACAAATGGATGGTTAGAAGAATCAGAGGCAATGATCAAATCTAATTAGAGTAAATAAATCCGTATCAACTTTCGTAAATTTTTAATGTTTTGTACTTAGTATCGCACTTCTGTCTTGAATAATTTTTTTTTTAAATTGATTGCGTGGGTGGTGGTAACAATTCATTAAATCAAGTTTTGCTATATTGTTCGACGACTGGCTAAACACAATGGAATCGGTGTTGACATCAAGTAAGAAAACTTGATTTAAATAACTGTATAAAATTAATTTTACTCGTGATTCCTTTTTATCTTAGGTTCCTCCTAGTCGCATTGTATATGACTCAAGCCATTACATTCATATTATGCTTGATTCTAATTAGCTATTTATTTTAATTCAGTAATCAAATCTGATTGCCTCGCTCAAATCCCTCACTCACTCGATGTGATATTCGATCTTATTCGTCAGACATTCTCGTTTCAACGAGTGTATTTAATAATTGTAATTCGTTTTAAAACAGAATCAAGTTATGTACTTATCATGGAATTTTAAGTTTTACTTATTTCTGTTTTTCTACGACGTAATTATTTTCGTAAACTGTGGCACTCAGTATTTGATTATTATAGCAGGAATCGAGCGTAAATCAACTTAAGATTATCATTGTAAAAAAAATTTGAGTGTCTATGGTTGAGCAGCTATATATTTTGCTTGTCACTTAAACAGGAAAATTAATTAGAGGACAGCTGCATCATTAACATCCATATAGATCAAATCAAATTATTGCTTCTATATTTTTGTATGTTTAGGTTATATCTACATATATAGAGAGAGAGATTAATATAATGTTATGGTTATTAGTGTGCTTTGGTCGTTTATATGTAAGGAGATAGTAATTAGAGGTTATTTGTAAATGTACCATGCAATTATTTAACCATACACGGTTTGTTGTATATATATATATATATATATATATATATATATATATATATATATGCATATACACGTGTTGATAAATATTCATTCAATACCTTATACCTGATACTGAAAACCTTTGGTGATTATCTTTAATAGCTACAATTATGAATATTTAAAAGAAATAGAAGTAGGTCAGTTTAAAGGATCTTACAACGATTGCGTTTTAACTGCGTCGATATTGTGCTGCGTTTTATCATCTACCTGAATAGGATCCTATAAAATGTGGATCGAAGCGTAGTTTGCAGATCAAACATATCTACTATACATCAAACAAAAATGAACGGAAAATATGTTACCTATAAGTGTAGTGGATAAACTGCGAATAGCAGATCTGCATTAATTACATATGTACGTCATACATGGCGTTTTAATAAGTAACAATGCTGATGGAAGGAAATCAATTTCCTTCAATTTATACACAGGTCAAAATTAGTGCAAACGTAGAATAGTAATTGCAATGTTACAGCGACATTATTAGGCTACGAGAGAAACACCAATCTCTGCTTAATGCTTGTACAACACCAATCTGAATCAAGACACAAGTTATGTTCTATTTCATTTGGTTTAATTTTGCAATAGATAAAAGGGAAGACTTCCTTGTCCTGGCAATAAATTTACATCTATTGTTTTCTACGAGAAATAGTTGAATTCTATCGTTAACTGGTTTGGAAAATTCCGCGGAATGATTCTTGCTTTGTCTGACGTGCATGGTGTATGTGGATTGTCTCGCTGTTCAGCCATGATAACTCACGGCATAGATACAAATTCACTTGTGGATAACGTGACCGTGTGACTTCATGCAGATCTGATTCTTTGCTTTGGCATAAGCAGTAGTGTTTTTAGCCCTTTGTAATCAAATAAATTATTTAGTGTGACGCAAATCTCGGAGCTCATAAACTTTTTCAAATACACTTAATTTATCTCTATTATTTTTTTGTGATGAAGACCACAAATATCAACATTTAAAACCGTATGTTGGTCGTAACCAAAGAAAATTTAATTTCTGTATAAATTTTTTTGGCTCTATGTTTAACGGATAGAAATTCCAAACAAGATCACTTTTCTCGTAAAATCCAAAACATATTTTTAAAACTTTGCTACAATTGTTCATCATTTAATGCAATGACGGAAAAAAATAAAGTTTAATAATTTCATTGATATAAAATTACATAAACTTATACTTTTGCCTAGAAATTATCAAAACTAATATTATCTCTTCTTCTTTACACATTTTGGCTTCTTTCATTTTCAAATAATGCTTAGTCTATACTGAAATATGTATTTACACAAAAAATCAGGTGTATATATTAAATCGCAACCTTGATTATAGAATATGCTCTTACCGCCCGCGCAAACAGTGTTCGTTTAATTATAGCACTGACCAAGTCTGTAACATCTGTTCAAGGTACTGACTGAAACTCTTCGCTCAACTTCATTAATCATTTACCATGCCTTTATTCATTTTCTTAAGATCCAAATTCTATAGATTTTCGTCAATGTTTATGATGAATTCCTTGTTATACGTCTGCATGACCTTATGAATTTTAAAATAAACTGAAAGTCAACAGCCCCGATTGAGGACAACCAAAACAAAAATTAACCTGGACGTGTCACGCATCTAGCCATGGCATATATAGATCGCTAAAACGGGGTATAGGCTTCGTTATCAAATCCAAAATAGAACCAAATTTATCTTAACTCGTTTTAGAATTGTTCTCGAAATTATAACATAACAAGCTTTACTATAATTTGACTTCCTAGATATAAAATAACCTGTTTATACATTTTATTTTATTTTTACACAGGTGAGGTGATTCTATGTCATCACTAAGATACAGTTAATGTAATTGTAATAGTTTGTGAGATATAACAGAATTTGTTAATTAATTCACTTTTAATTAGTCATATTACTTTCCGATAATAAGCGTTCTAGATTTTATTTAAATCAAGTTTGCGAGCTTGATCTAAACACCAACCCAAATGTATTTAACAAGTCGCCGAAAAACATATATAGATAGATAGTGATTTTTGGCGACTCATCAATAAGAGCCGGTTGTACGCCATATACCCACTATATATTATATCAAGAAATGTGGGACAGTTGGACAGTACAATCTCCTATAAGAATGTGTATTTAAGCAGTAATAGAGTTACTTTTATATAAAGTCTTCGACAATGCGACTTCGAAGCCAACTTCCATAATATATATATATATATATATATATATATATATATATATATATATATATATATATATACATGGAGTCTTCAAAGTGCACCTACACTATGGCTATTATTATAATCAAGGTTGCGGTCTTGATATAACACCTGACCCATCAATTACTTACATATGTCAGTATAAACTAAGAATTGTATTGTGTAGAATAGGCAATTCATCCAGTAGACCGGTTCTGTCATTATTGGGGACTCATTATGTACTGGCCAGAATTTGCCGCGGACAGGACTCGAGCCTGGGCACGTCTGCTTCGGAAGCTGTCAGTACCCGATATCAACATCATGGTACCGAAAAGGTAGATGGTACTAACAATATGGTTACCGAATCGGTATATGGTATCAACACAATGGTTTTCGAGAAAAGCTAATTTTCATCAAAATTTAGATTTAAAATAAATAATGATTATCTGCTGCTCATGTAATATCATGATTACCCAGACTTATAATAAATTGTGCCGATATGAGCCGGAGTGTATAGATTCACGAGAGTAAGAATTGTTCAGAATTGGTTGTGATTGTAAAATTTTGTGAAAGTAAGCCTACCATTGTGTTGTTATCGCTTACATACTCGGTATAAGTTAATTCACATCGCTGGACCTTTATATTAAATTAGCATAGTTACTGCTTCAATAAAAATATCTATATAATAATATGCCATCTAACTCTCCCACGTTTCTAGACTAAATTTATTAATTGGTATTTTGTGTAATACTGGCTCCTCTTTATTAGTTTCCAGTAAGCGCGGAACGCGTGTGTACAATAAATTATTCCTTTTAATTTAATCAAGGATTCGATCTTGATATAAACACCTGACCCATTATGTACATACATTTATCAGTATAAACTAAATATTGTATAATGTAAAATAGGCAATTCCTTCAATAAACTGGTTCGTCCCTAGTGGGAACTCATCACGTACTGTCCAGAATTCGCCGCGGAGAGGCCTCGAACTTGAGTACATATGCTGCAGAATATGTTAATCTGACCACTGATCCACCCTACCGCATACGAGATACAATTTTTAGTTATGCTCTAAGGTTTACTGGTTATCATTTCCTTTAGGAGGAGACTATATGGCGTCTTTCAGACATGAAGTTCACCCTGAAATTTTTTATATACACCTAGTTCTTATGAAGCAATATTTACTAGGTACGCTTGATCTAATGCACAATGGCATATGAATTAGGTCTCCGCAACAAACGATATATAGGCAATACAGACTACCAATAATTGATTGCGCGGGTGGTGGTAAAAATTCTTTAAATCAAGTTTGCCATCTTGAAGTAAACACCGATCCCATTGTATGCGTGCGACTGGCGGTAATTTTGCTATGTTGTTCGACGACTGGTTAAATACAATGTGATCGGTGTTTACTTCAAGCTCGCAAACTTTATTTAAAGAAACGGTATATAGCAATTATTAATCTTGATTTTAATTAAATGCCAAAGACGATAATAGTGTGAAACTAAAGCAAGGCATGTGTGTTTGGGCGTTGTGTAAACATTAACCGAGCTCATCGATAACTGAGGTGCAATTCTAGTTTACATTTGTCAATTACGATTTTATTCATCTTGCACCGTGCCAATCATTAGAGACTAGTTCAGTTAAAATAAATAAAATACACATTTTATTAGTTACAACGTCTGTGTTTTCAATTAAAAGGCTTATTTAATCTAACGATTATATAGGATAATTTAACTAATTTGTTATTTGGTTCGCAACACCTAATACATACTTGCATATAAAATAAGGTTTGAATTACGTAAACCGACCGCCCCACCCTACCCATAGTTTAACCATTTCTGAACCAGAAAATGGTAGTAACAAGACTTACAATGTCATCAATCTCAACTGCTTTCTTATAGAAATTAGTCCTTCAATTATTTAGCGATTGGGACTTCTATTTTTCGTTTTTTATACTTTAAAATATTTACAAATAGGCTTTGCTGATTTACCAGTCTGTGTTCGCAATGCTGGTAATTTATTTGTTTACACCAGCTTTATTCAACAAAGCCACGCGAATAAGTTTCGGAAAATGATAAACGTAAAAACGAAAACGGATAGTGCTTCCAAGTAAGTGGCACTGAGCTGTTCTTGTCGTTTCTATGCAGAAAATGTGGCAAATTTTTGCAATTTCCTAAAACAATTGTTTTAAAACGTGTTTTAACGCGAATTTTACTAATTCGAAAATTTATCGTTTTAAATTATATTCATCTAAGTTGATTATACGTTATTTAGGTGAACAGGATTTATAATGCACCTACTCGGAACTATTTTGCGGGCATTATGTAAATATTCCAGGTTTATATCATTAACTGTAAACTGGCATTTACAACTATTTTTGTGGAAAAATGTTAAGCTCCAATTTAGCAGATTGTGTTTACATCAATCCTTCTCAATTTGGTAATTTTTCAATGTCAAAATGTAGGAGAACACTGATCAAATTAAAAATACGTTAATTTTGTGAACAATAATATATGTATTAGAAATAGAGGTAGGTTTTCAGGAATCAGGGGAAAATTTAATTTATTAAAAACAAAAACTCAACGAGAATATATTACATTTATCGATCATTATCAATATAAAGGTAGTCGATATATATATACCAAGTTATATGTTAGTTACCCTAAATTTCTAACTAGCCAACCCAATAAGTCATTGTAGAAAAAACACAAGACAACCTATGAAAGGGACATGTAATTAAAGCTTTATGGCAGGATTTTCATTATATAATTGTTGCCGGTATACACCAAACATTGCATAAGATAGCAAAGGGCAATTAATCGAGTATTCCATATATATATATATATATATATATATATATATATATATATATATATATATATATATATATATATATATATATATATATATATATATATAGCTATTAGTGTAAAGTATTATAATTCTATACATATTTATATTTAGTCTTTTTAGCAATCCGTTGCTTAATGTGCGATGACTCATTTACACACTATATATATATATATATATATATATATATATATATATATATGTTCATATTCTTAAAAGAATTATATTTTAAAGATTTTTACTATGCGATATTATTATTAAACATTGAAAATGCCTTGTTCGGAAAATTCAACTGATAATGAATTTATCGCTGGAATTAAAATTTGAAAGATGATAAATTTCGAATTAAAAAATATTTAAAAGTTTAGGTGGGCTACACGTATATATTATTTAAGTGATTTTTGAAAGACGGAAGGGCATAACTTTTAAATCGCGTGAATGTTCCTCTCAGTACAATCAATAAAGAGAATCTAATGAGTCATAGAAAGTTGTTAGATGTTGATGAGAAAAATGAGAGGATATTGTTTGGTCTTGTAATAAATAAAGTTATATGCTTTTTAAAGTTAGATCAATAATATTGTTATAAAACTAATTAATTAAGGTAATTTCGTTTACAATGTACAATACTCTTGTAAACAAAATAGAAAACGAGATTGATTTTAGTATTTCCGGCCTATTAGTAAATGAACATCAAATAAAAAATATCCGCACTACTATTTATACGCACTGGCTATAAAGGTTTCAATTAGTTAATTGCTTAAAATTAACTAGAGCAATTATTTGCTAACAAGTATATATTTCACTTTAAAATTCAATCAATGAATCTGCAACTATATTTTCATTACACAAATGCTTGTCTGTCTATCAGTCGATGAACGTCTCAAAACTAAAAAAGGCTGATCTAAGGCCATTTATCAATTCATACTTGCGATAAAGTCTTACACACATATATAGCAGTCACCTTTTTTATTTATTGTAATTTGTCGGTGTATATGCATTTATAAGCTAACGTACGAGGCTAAGAAAATTGTTTCTAAGGTCAAATTACCATTTTTCTTGTCAAAAGAACAAATATTTGTTATGCAAACTTTGACGTTTATAACTGGATTATTTGTTTCAGTCGAAAAGGCATGAATGTATATAAGGTTTTGTTTTACGCATTATATGACTTAATTGTTTCGTTTTGTAAAAGCAATCTGAATGTAATTATGTTCCCATTATTCTACTAGGTTAAGTGTGCTGCAAAAACAAATTCAGATCACGCAGGGGCACGTTTAATCACGACTACGCCAACTACATAGCATTTGAATGAAAAAGTTTAGTGAAGCGGTCTGACATAATACTTTTTTTATCATTTTCTTAAGCGGATAATGGTAATATTAGCTCGTCATTGTCTTAATTTTATAATAAAATACTTCGAACTGCATTTAATGTGTCGTTCATTCATCTTGATGATGCCATTTATAATTTAAAAGGTGTTGAAAATATTGAACGGACGGCCGTACATAAATTTCAGCTTAAATTGCCTTCAATTTCAAAATTTATGTGGATATTTTTCCTATAGAACTTCAATAAATTCACCAAAATGTTGTTTTTGATGCGAAGATGTGGACGTCTTGAAAAAATGCAGATCGACATCATTTTCAGGAATACCAAAGAATATCGGAGAGAAAGAAGCTCTTGTTAAGAAAAAAGATTCAGATAATCAGTTAAATTAATTATAACAAGTATTTTGGATTAGAATCTCACAAACTGAGCAACAGAAAACGTAGAACTAGTTTTATTCGACAGGTTTGCTTGATCCGAATATCCTTACGTTTGGTTTGTTTTAGTTTTCATCACGCCATTTCAAATAGCATACACAGGTTTTTGGTAGAAATCTATTTCAATTTGGTACAGACTCCGTACATTGCTTATTTTATGAATCTAAGAAAACTTAATTAATGCAAATTGAAACAGATCAAATTGTATTAGGCTTCACTGAAAAAGAATGGAATCGAAATGGAAACAATTATGCAAAAGACGTCAAGATTATACGTAATCATATTGAGATGACAATGGGCACAATCAACGGAAACGATTCGCGGGATTGTCGAATGAACGTGTTCCTACCATTTATATGACGTCTTTTATTTTTAAAAAATTTTTACCTTAAACATTTCAATTGAATAGGAAAATGGGCTTACACAAAATGTAAACTAATTGTCAAATTCATAAGGCGAAAATGTACGTTTTGAAATGTTTCGTTTAATGAATTTTCTGTCACCGTAGTAGAATAAAATTAAATTTGTTGCTTCATATGCGTTACGTATCCTAAGAAGTGAGAATGTGACACATCCGAAAAATGTCTTAATATAAATTCGAGAAAACGTTTAATTAGCTCATACACCAAAATGAGTTTATAATCGAGTTTCTAAAAATAAATCCTTGCACAAGCATAGGAATTGATGGTTAACCAACATAAATTCCGGAAGATGAAAATTGTAATCCAGTCTAAGTGATAATAGTCCCTTATCGTTTATGAAATGTGCACTATAAGATTTTTGATCTAAATAGGCAAATGAGAATAAGTATTATACAGCATATGGGAATATAAAATTCATCGATTTTGTAAAGTCCAGCCGAAAAGCAACCTCTGCATACTCTGAGACAGTCATGGATGAAATTACAAAAAGGTTTCCTTTATTATTATTAATACTTGTTAAATTTGTGTTTTAAAAATATCACATTAGACTTTGTTCGGAGAAATAGAAGCAGCTATACAACTAGAATAAAAACATCATGGAAAAGCCATTTATCAACTTTTTATTATTGTTGTTATTTTAATTATTTTATAGAAATATTTTTTACTTTTGCATTTTAAATATTGTGTTATAACAATTTGTTTACTGTAATTTTTATCCTTGTTCTCAACATAAAGTGTAAGATTAACTAAATTTTCAATAAAATTCAATAAATAATTTAAATACGTAGCCATAAAAATAAATAATTGATTATTTATTAAATTTTTATCACAATTAAGTTCCAAAAGAGCAAAAATTATTAATTTTTTAAACGTCTTTTTCTAATCGACTTTTTATCTAACTTTCAATACAATGGTGTCACAATACGTTAATCTTAATAGATTTCTGGAATTCAATGAAAAATTAAAATTGCTGATTTTTTGCATTGCTGAAAGTGAATCGAATTGATTTTTCTAGAAAGTGAGCGTGTCTGCTATCATGGACGTTCCTAAATTTTCACGGCGCGGAATAATTGGCACTTGAGTAATATTCCCATTAATGAAATCCAAATATGAGACGCCATAGGGAATTCGTCATGTGAAAAACATTTTGCGGTTGTTTAAATGAATGACATTGATCATAAATGTATCTCTCTAGTAGCACTGATGATCTAGATCAGATAAAATTTACTTACCAGCATTTAACAAATTTTACAATGCGGAGGATAGCTGACTTGTACCGGGTTAAATCTACGAATATCCTGGAATGAATTCGACCAAAATATGCCATTGTTATGAACTATGATACTTTTATACTCTTGTTTTTGAAGAACCGACACATAAATTTATGTATTGGGTAAAACGCCGGTAAAATCACTTTATTTATCATAAGATTAAGACAAAAAGTCAAAATCAGTAAAACCAAAACGTGTTGTAGTTTTAAATATCTGTTGAAACATCACAAATTGCTCCATCATCTTTTAAGCGACCGATCCTCATAGTCTTTCTTCTGTACTGCAGGCTCATTTCCTTCTGCAAAATCATTTTAGACGGATGCTCCAGTCACAAATAAGGTAGGATTTATAGACAAAATTAGCAAACCATTGGTGGCTCATATAGCCTCATTATAAAATTTTTGATAAAATAATTTAACATTTTGAAATATAAATTAATAGTTCACAAAAGAAAAGTAAAAATAGCCTCTACGTGATTCTCTCTTTCCTGCCATTCCAGCTTAACAAATAATAAATAAATCACTTGATGAAACTAAAAACGTTATATAAACATGGTACAAATTTCACATAGTGAATATAATTAACATTTATACAATTTGCATCATTAAAGTCAAAATAAAATTAAAATTTTCATTCACACAGTAGCTTTTATGAAAATATTACTTAATAATTTTGATGTGCGTTCAAGCACACAAAACATATACATGTAGCAAAAGATAAATTGACAAAAAATTAAACATTGGGTGTTTAAATAAAACCAATAAAATGTAAGTTAAATATTCAACCGTTTTGTCACTCACTCAGCAAGGCATCCGAACTACTAAAAACCGCTTTTATCCAGGCAGTCACTCTGTCTATCGGCACAACTAAAGGGGTATTGTCGTAGATGCGCATTTTGGGCACCATTCCTTTTTCACATGCTACTGAACTAGACATAAATGTTATTTGTGTAGTGTGGTAACCGACCGTTGAGTAGTCAATTAGCCCGAACTGCAAACACTAAAAGGAATAACAGCTTTTGCTCCTCATGAATTCGGTATGCCTAAATTTTCCCCATCGGAGTAGCCTGTCGCATGGGAGGATTTGTCTTATAAGTATTTGCATTTAGTTCAAATTAATTTATTTAGTGGAATTTAATAAGATTGCAAATTCTTGATAAACATAAAATATGAGTTATATAATTAAACAATCAATGATTGCGCAGGTATTGATAACAATTCTTAAAATCACGTTTGCAAGATTGATGCAAGCACGAATCTTTTTGGATTTACCCATCCCAAAAACATAGCAAAACTACTTTAAGCAGATTATATTTTATTTACTACAGTTGATTGAGATTTGTTCCGCTATTTCGTTCCTATATCTTTACAAGTAAAAAAAAATCACTATCATTCAAATAAATGTCGCAAGCTCGATGTTTACATCAATCATACTATAGATATATATATATGTATATTTGTAAGTATAAACTAAGTATTGCATAATATAGAAATTGCGATTCATACTGGAGACCAGTTTCGTTCTTATTAGAAACTCTTCGTGTACTTTCCAAAATATTCCGAGGATATGGTTCGAACCTGGGAACTTCTATTTCAGCGTCTGTTACTCTAACCAATGAGCCGCCATGCCGCATGCTACAGGAAATTTTTACATTTCTTGTTTATTCTTTTTTTCAGGTGGTGCATATATAGCATTTCTTTAGACATAAAATTCCAAATTGCTAAACTCAATATGTAAATATAGAACAGACATTGCGCAACCTGGAGAAAATGGTATTAAAATGAACATCGAATTCATTAAACAATCATAGGTTGCGCAGGCGTGATAATTATTTGAATAAAATTTTCTATCTCTGTATAAACACCAATCTCATTATATATATATATATATATATATATATATATATATATATATAGAGAGAGAGAGAGAGAAGGAGAGAGAGATTTGTTAGCATTATGTGCAAAATGAAATCGATCCAGTAGACTCATTTCGTTCTTATTGAGATATTTGGGCTTAAAGAGGCGTCATACAGGCTCAAAATGAAGGAAAGGCTAAACCAAAATTATTAGTTTGTATTTAATTAAAATTTGTGAGTAGAGTGCTGCAGGGTGGTGTAATTTATCGGCTCACAAGCTTGTGATCGGACGCACTAAGGTTCGATGGCTGATTAAGGTAAAATGCTGGACGGTACTTGATGCATTCTAAATAAGAACGAAATCTGTTTATTTGGTTAATTTCATTTACAATTCTCACTTTGTATTGACCAATGTGTATATAATAAAATTGGTGTTTATATGAAACTCGCAAATTTAATTTAAATAATTGTTATCATCAGCTGTTCACGCAATGATTTTTTGTTTGTTGAAATATTCAATTAAATGAAAATTCTATAATGACAGATTTGGTCGTGCCTGGTAGGAATTTTTGGTCTAAAAAGAAGCCAAATATGCTCCACCTGAAGAAAAGTATAACCAAAAACAGAAAATTGGACATAGTTGAACGTTGTATTTAGTGTGAGACAGTATGGCACAATGGATACAATCACAGACTCCGAAACAAATTTTCCCCAATTAAAGTCCCGTCCGCAGCGAATTCTGGGTGGTGCTTGAATAGTTCAGAATAAGGACGAAACCACTTTATTCGATTGATTGCTCTTGCTATCATAAATTTATTTTTGCTTATATTTCAATGTACTAGGCGTTGCAGATACAATTAAATTTGTATACAATCAATAGTTTTGAACTTGTATTGTATTCGTCTTCATTAATTCTCAATTCTTGTATTATGCTTAACACATTTCGCGACAATGTTACAAGAAGATTGGCTTAAGACATTATTATTATTATTATTATCTTTCTTCTAAATATCACAGCCAAAATGTCACCAGTAAAAAGGAAGCCGGGCATGTTGCTTTCCTAAAAGTTACTTTTATCTCGATCGGTCTATTGTTTCCAATTTAAACACAATTAAATTCTATAACCAACCGGTACTTCAGTTCATTTTGATCCTTTTTCAAACCAAGTATGTCTCTAAAGAATTGTTGTCACCAACCGCGCAATCGTTGACTGTTTAATTGTATCAACAATAATATACAAATGTGGCGAAAGCTGCAAAAAGCCTTAATGTTTGTGACTGCTTAGAAATTGTGCAGCCGACATTTCTAGTCAAGTACAATTTATGCGAGACTACTAGAGGTTAGAGCCGCAAATATAATTTTGCTTTACATATATATATATATATATATATATATATATATATATATATATATATTGCTGTTTTGTACCCGAAAATCAGTTTGCGATCATACACTGATGATGATCATGGAAGTTTGAAACGCGTCAGTACGTGTAACTGATGGTAGTTGTTGTTTTTCGATGACCGGTTAAACACAATGGAACTGGTGTTAACTTCAAGCTCGCAAACTTGATTTAAAGAATTGTTACCACCATTCGCGCAATCATGAACTGTTTAAGTGTAACTCTAATTCGCTTTCTTAGGTTCGCAGATTATTCGTGGTGAAGTTTCTAACAGTTCTGAGTCCTTTAGTAAGTCCTAAGTCAATTTAATGAATTTACAGTTTTCTCTCTTGCCCAACATGATTGTTTTGTAGGCTGAACTTGTAATGGTTCCTTCAACCCATGCTTAATTGATCACATCTACAAACAAGAAATCCTTAATATTTCAGTTTTTGATATCAAACATGTTTATTTTCTTATCCAAGTATTCTTTTGACAGCATATTCATATTTGCATTGTTTCAAATCAATTAAGTGTATCATAAGCATAGCTCATGTAATTGTGGATTTTTCGAACAAAACGTTTTAATTTTTCTCAATATTTAGACGTCGTATATGTTTTCCGAGACCCATGCAAGCAAGCTCTTTATACCCCGGCCTATGTATGCTTTTACGTCGTCAAAAAAATTAAAATTGGCCTTTAAAAATAGATAAAAAATATTTTAGAGGGTTCGTATGTTTTATGCAAGCAGCAATATGGCTCATAGCAAATGTGTACAAATCAATAGTATCTAAGATATGTTAGAAACAATTCATAAGAATTTTCTAATTGGTCATTTGTTTGTTATAAGTATTCGAAGTATGTGCTTTGAAATATTTTCTATGAGTGAAAATATTTCTGCAACCTTTTAAAGTATAAACCCATTAAACGGTGTTGCCAGCTCGGACTATTAGTAATAAAAATACGATTATTAATACTTAATCTTTTGTTGCTACTTAATATGCACTTCAGTTCTCGTTTAACAGTCTGAATTAATTAGTATGGACCATTAAACTCAAAGTTGTCGAGTGATGAACTATACATTTGTTAGCATATTTTCACGTATATGTAGTGTTACAGAATACATACAAACATACATACAAACATACATACTTACACACCTATATATGCATATTTTTATATTTATATAGCGATTAAACGTACTGACAACTATTTTATGTGAAAATGCACGAATGCAAATTAGCTTGAAAATAAAATAAAAATAACAATATCCTGCAATGTCACCGTGCGTCTTTCTGACAGCCTAAATCCACAAGTTACTAATTTATACAAATGTGCTAATATGTGCTTACACTGTTTAAGACGTCACGATTTCAAAATGTTTTTTATATAAATTCTTGTATGAAAAAAACTTTGCGTTCATTTTCGATATTTAATGCTAAAATCAAATGATTTGAGTCAAACTAATGCATAGCATATGACTTCGAGATTTAAATATTATTTAATCGCCCAGAGTTGTTAGCCAGATTAACTCATAATTTCCTGTGTGTTTTATTGAGGAGCGACAAATATAGGCGCCTTTCGGAGTAGCGTAGTAAAATGTATATTCAAGACACTTAATTTTAGCGGCTTTCGTGTTATAACAAAGATAGGGTAGAGGATCGACAATCGAATATAGATTCAGAGACCATTACAATTACCACGGTAACAAACTAGATGTAAATCTTGACCCTTTATGTACATACATATGTCAGTATAGTGTTGAAAAGGCGATTCATCCAGTACGCCGGTTTCGTTCTTTTCAACACTATAAAATTCTGAGTTTTGTAGTAACAATTGTATGTGCACAAAGGGCCCGGTGAATACTTTAAGATCTCAACCTCGATTATAGCAATTTTTATCACCGCCCGCGCAGTTTAATCAGATTCTGAAACTTTCGGGTACTTGGATGAACCAAATTTTGTAGACTTTATGCTTCCGTAAATATTAGCATATTCAAGGAAATGGTCTATAACCACATAATGTATCCAGCCAATTGTATAGACGCACTTTCATCCTGCCTCATTAATCAATTTTCTGGAGAAAGAAAACCCACAAATTAAATTAGCCTTCATTACAAAAGCGAACGCAATAGAATATGAAGTGTACAAATTTCACATAGGAAAAAACTTAGTTTGGCGTATTATGAAAACGTCCCCATGATATTGCGAGTGCACATAAGGGTTACGACTGTTTACAGAGATTTAAAGAACGACATATTGTAAGGATAAAAACGAAATGGAGGGGCATATTCGAATAACTTTTCCTTAATAAACTGAAATCGTGTTTCCTTGGTTTCGCATTTTCCGCACGCTATCGAATGTTTCGCCATAGGCGTATCTGTAATACTATTTTTGTTTTACAAACACAAATTTGGCATGTACAAGAAATAATTCAATTTTATGATTCATTGCCCAAATTCGATAGATGACTTTTACAACTCAAATTGAAGATAACGCTTGATTTAAATTGCTTTAATTTTTTTTATTTCAGACTAGATAGGTGAAATTTTTGAGGTGAATGTAATGAAAACGATAGTAGCTGCAAAATATCTCAAACTCGAGGAAGTAAGCAATTGCTCATTTATGCGTCTCAGTTCTTCCCCTCACAGGACAGATAAATATATAAAGGAGTTTATTATCTGTTGTGCAAGCGTCCTCAATGAGTTATGCTTATCTATGATATATAAGATTTTTTCATTTAAAAAAATATATAAGGCAAAAAATGGAACTTAAACTTAATCTAATCAGTCCTATACTGAGCAATTCTAAAGCTAATTTTTTTGTTATTTCATTGCAAAGAAATTGAAGAAGTGAAAATATAGCTACGGTCAAAAAATTAGCACTGCTCCAATTAGTAATTATATTTTGATTGGTGATTTATTGAAAAATCCAAATCATTGAAGATGTAATTTGGTATTGCTATTTCTAGCTATTACTTATCTTTAGCCGCAGTATTACTTATGTGGTAAGCCGTTGAAAGCGTTTCGAAACTTCCATTTCATATGCTTACGTGCGGTAATTCATGCTCTTGCTTAATCGTGTACCTTGTATTTAAGCTTAATTTTATTGAATATTTCCTATTTGTGCACACTTAGGAAATAGGATTCAAGGGACTTATTTATTTCGTTAACAATATACCCAACAGGACGAGATCTGTTCGGGAGAAGAAACAGGCATGCTCGTTTAGGCATTACGTACACTTTAATTAAGTCCACCGATATGTGCTTCGTCATACTTGTTTACATAATTCAGTTAACATTATGCTCATCTTACACCGTTTGACTCATCAGTAAATAACTACGTTACGCCATAAGGTAATCCTTTCTGTACCAGAGAATTAAAATTAAATAAAAATGACTCAGTCCATATTTTCTTGTGTGTGATCAATCTGCGCCATGGGTTATTAGTTCTAAATTTGCTTTGCATATCCAGAAAGGATGGAATTTTAACGTTTTCTTTTTTATTTGTAAAAAGAATTTCGGATGTCCTTTTGAGACTAAGCCGTTATTCAGTTAAATTTCGGCTTTCATGGGCGCATGTATATAATCATAACTTAACGGGTTTAATTAATCAATTCAATCAACGGCACTTGATTTTTTCGTTTCAACACGCTCATAAACACATCCTGCATTTAAAAATAAATTTTATTTTATAAATAGCAAAAATTTTGGCTGTGCTTTACTTAATTTTAAATATTGGAAAATATCACAGAAATACGAAATCAAAAGCGCACTAGTTTCTTTCAGGAAAAGACCGAACGTAGGGAAAAAATCTCTTCAGAAGGTATTTTACTTTCTAATTTGCTACGTTCTCAGCGAGTAGAAAGGAAACTTTTAACTGCCTTTGAATGAATCATTTATTACATGAATCAATAAATTAGCCAATCATTTAGTTAACTCTTACAATGGGCAGAATCGATAACATAAATTTTGTCTTTTTGTGTGTTAAATGGCCTAAATATTGTTGTACTCGGCAAGTATATACATTTTTTTCATTTATCAATCAGGTTTAGTAAATCGAAACCAGCTTCTCTGTTTCTTCTATATATCTCCTGGTTGTGTAAATTCCGAATTGTGAACCGGATTCCAAGTCATTAATTTTAAATAAATTCGAATTATGCTTCATGACGTGCAAGTATAACTGGATAATTTTTGACAGAATAATGAAATCGTTGTTCATGTATGTTTTTTTGCTGACTAGCCAATCTTGACAAGAGTTGCAAGTATCAATAAGCTTTGCTTTAAATTCTCGTTTGAATATAATTCATTTTTGTTTTCTTTTGGACATTTAATTCATATGTGACTCAAATTCGAATTCAATTAACACATGCTTACCCCATCAGGAATGTTAAACATTTCTCATTACATGTAATACACTTCCTGTAGGATGTCCGTTGCTATATTTTTATTATGGCAGCTGAATAATTTTGGTTCTATTCATCGTAAAATTTCGTCCATCTGGCTTCTAAGCCAATATTACCACTGCAATCGCTATCTAACGTTATATACAATAGACGTTATGGTTTTGTCTAATCTGTTCTTGTTAGAGGCCACTGGAGATTAAATTCACGCGTATCAGAGTATATTCGAACAAGTTGTAGGAAATATAAACATACCAACACAGGTTCTTCCCATTTAAATCAACGCAAGATATGCGACGGAACGTTTTTATTTTGAGGCTATCCCTATAAAAGCATGCTGTCCTAAATTAAAATAACATAAATGATTTGTTAGTGCACAATTGTTACTTTGAGGACATCCTGACAAGTAAAATGATGCTATGCTTGTTTGTTTCTCTTTGAACTTGGTTAAATAATATTATATACAAAGTTATTTTACTATTCTTATTTCTTCAATGAAGAAGTTGAAAAGTTGCAGAAACAGCGTTAAAGAAAATTGAGGATTTATTATGCGAATAAAAATATATGAAGTATTAAGTCTAAAAATCTTACATAGTTGTAACTGTAATTCAAAACAATTTCCCGTTTTCTATTATTTAAATATTTTCTTAAATAAACGACTTCAAATTTGCGGAACTTGTTCCCCTAATCATTATTATCTTATAGGCAGAAATTTTGTTATGAGGTGTTTTAAAAATCACTGTCAGAAATGTCTGCAGCGAATGAATATTGCTTCATGACAAAAAAATCAGTCATTTTCACAAATAAAAATCATAAATGTGCGTTTTAGGTTGGTCAGCTATAGGATAATCATCATTTTTCGTCGAATTATACCAGATAGGTTCCGTTGTTTGCATCATTGATGTTTAAACCACATGAAAAGCTATTTAAAAATATCTCAACGATTGAAATTACACCTTCTTGAGCCATTACACAAGGAAAATTATGACTGCGTTCAGATTACTTTCTGAAAATTTCGTATTTTAAAATCAGCAGCGATGTCATTAAGACGACATATTTGTGTGCTGTTTAATCATCACAACGCTCCATTTGGAAGTAGAAAGTGGGTCTCTGTAAATATGCTAAACATATATAATGTCGACATTGGACCAATGGATGCTTGTGACATTTTACGTCGTGTCTGCCAGGTGCAGTCAAAATATACAAAATTATTAACGTTTGATGCACACATTATCTTGTGAAAATGTAGTTTCGAAAAGGCACAGCAGGATATGCTAAACATGAATTATTAGTTAGTATACTACTGAAAAATATTTGTAGCATGCGGCATGGTGGCTCAGTGGTTAAAAGAACGTATTCCGAACCAGACATGCCCAGGTTCGAGGCCCGTCCTTGACAAATTCTAGAAAGTACGTGAATGGTTCTCATGAAGGACCAAACCGGTCTTAGGTTGAATTGCCTTTACCAGATTATACAATTTAAATTTTATACTAAAAAAATTACATATAAAAGTTTATATCAAGAACACAACCTTGATTTATTTAATTGTTATCACTATCCGCGCAACCATTGCTCGTTTAATTAGCTGGTTTTTTAGATTTGTTGCCATATTATTATTGAGCATTAATTTGAGATCAAATAGCATGGTGAAACTTTTAGTCTTTTAACAATATCATTTTGAATACCAGGGCTCAGTGCTTAGAGCACCAGATTCCGAAGCAGACGTGCTCAGGTTCGAGCCATGTCCGCGGCAAATTCTGGCCAGTACGTGATGAGTTCCCAATAAGGAGCAAAACCGGCCTACTGGATGAATTGCCTTTTCTACGCTATACAATTCTTAGTTTATACTGACGAAATGTAGGAACTTAATAGTTCAGGTGTATATATCAGGTTCACAACTACGATTATAGTAAATGTTATCACCGCCCGTGCAACCAATGTTCGTTTAATTAGATAAATGTTCAATTCAATTCAACTTCTCCAGGTAGTGTTGTGTCTGTTCCATTACAACAGATTACGGGTGGTTAGTTAGAACTTTGGGTCTAAATAGATGTCATATGAGCTAGACTGAAAAAAAAGACAAACCGAGTTACATTAGTTTGTATATAACTGAAAACTGTGTGTAGTGTGTGGCAGGATGGCTCAGCGGTAGAGCACCAGATTTCGAAGCAAACGTGCCCAGGTTCGAACTCTGTCCGCTACAAATTCTGGACAGTATGTAAAGAATTCCCAATAAGGATGAAACCGGTCTACTGGGTTAATTACCTTGTCTACATTATACAATACCTAATTTATACTGATATATATATATATATATATATATATATATATATATATATATATATTTATGTCTTAATATGTTTATATCATGATCGAAACTTTGATTTAAATAAAGTATAAAATAAAACTAGTATAGAGAGAAAGTGCCAATTCATGTAGACGCAATTATCTTGCTTATGAGAGACTCATTAGCAGTAGGCAACATTACGCCAAAAACATAGTGTGTATTTGGTTGGAAAATATGCGGCAAAATGACGGTGCAATCTGTTATACGAATGAATATAAAATCGATAATAGATCTCAGTTCATTTTCTTGGTCACAGTGTGAAATCAATGACAAGTTCCTAGTTATATTAATACATAACAACGATGTACAATGTACAGAACACAGGCTTTTGATGATCGACTGAAAACGTTTGAGCACTTGCTACTTTATCTTTACCCTTGCCCTCTGAACTCGAACGACATCAGTTAACAAATTTTTAACACAATGAAGATTTCGTTTAATTAAAAATAGAAAATTAGCATTTTTTGATAACTCATATATTTTATAATTAACATTCATGCATTGAAATATTTGGTCTTCCAGGGTTATCACTGACAAAAGTATCTCGATACCATTATTAGTTTTGCTTCATATTTTATACAGAAAAATGCATCTAATTCGCCCCGTGCATTTATATGGTTATACAAATATTAATGGCGCGGATGCTAATAACCAATAATTAAGTCAAGTTTGCGGGATTTAAATAAAGAACAATACAATTATATAAATATTTTCCAGTAAAAACTGAGCGTTTATTAGGTAGTTAATGCAATTCATCAAATTGACCATTTTCGTCATTAATGGAAACACGTAAAGTATTGTCCAGAATTTTTCTGTGAACAGGGCTTCGGCGTCTAAGACTCAATCAATTGCGCCACCCTGCCGCAAATTACACTCAATTGTCAGTTATATAACAAGTATAAATAACCTGACATTACGCAATCTAATTTCACCGCGTTGATACGCATGTTTATCGAGGGTTTCGGGTGTAAATCAAGTTATTAATGACGAGTCTCTTTTAGGCAGAGCACGCGTCTGTGCATGAAACAAAACACTCAGTTCATGCTGATTGTAATAGTTTCCCCTTGTCCTATATGAAAAAAATTATTTATAGAAAAGTCATGCTTTATACTAGAATGCGTATATGATAGTTTCGCATAAGCAGGAATATATAAATATCGAATGAATTCTGTGTGACTTCATTGAACGCTTACTTCGTGTATTAACATAATGGACAGTTTAGAAGCATGGCGGAATCGATTGATTGCTCATTTATTATTCATTCAGAGCTATATAAATGGTCTCGAAGTAAACACGGAACCCTTTTTGAACTAGCCACGAAAAAAATTCAATCCACAGTCTGTCATACGTACTAGCGTGTCTCCATCTTGCAACAGTTAACTTTTCAATGATCTAAGATGCATCTCTTCCTCGTAGCAATCTCATATAAACGGTACTAGAACGAAATGTCAACTAACGATTTTTAACAAGACACTATACTGACGATTTTTCCGCATGGAATAGATTCATGTAAATTAAATTTTTTTAGCTAGCAATAATTGCATGGGTAGTAATAACAACTAATAAATACAGTATTCAGAAGCAAAACAGCCTTCATTTCAATACTGTAAAACTTACATCAAGCTACTGGATGTGAGAGACGCAGTTCCACTTTTCAATACCATACGTTCATTGTTTTTTTATCACCAGTTGTCAGTTTTCATTTTTGTCCTGATAATAATTAATGATTCTATAAATCAAGTTTGCAGGCCTGCAGTAAACACCAATCCCATTGTATTTAACCAGTAGTCGAACACAACAGCAAATCTACCGTCAATCGTACGCACTGACGCGTTTCGACCTTCCATGATCATCATCAGAGTACGACGACAAACTGGCTAGCGAGAATCAAACCGCAATACATATATATGGAAAGCAAAGTTAGATATGCAGATCTCACATCTAGTATTCTCTCATACAATGAAATAGACTAGAAATGTCGGCTGCACAATTTATGTGCAGTCACAACCATAAAATTTTTGCAGCTTTCGCCACATAAACAAAAAATATTGCAAAAACAATTAAATAATCCATAAAATGTGTCGTCTTGATTATCAGTTTGCCGTCGTGCTCTGAGGATTATAATGTAAGTTCAAAACGCGTCAATGCGTGTAATTGATTATGGTTTTGCTATGTTGTTCGTCGACTGGTTAAATAAAATGTGATTGGTGTTTACTTCAAGCTCGCAAACTTGATTTAAAAATTATTATCACCACTCTTACTATCATTCATTGTTTAATAGTCAATGATATTTTGACCGCTCCTTACGTGTAAATGACGCTATTTGCATTTTTTGTAGCATTGGGCAAATAATATTTTGGTTATTTCATATCTGCATATTTGATTTTAGTAATAGTTATCATTATCCACACAACCACAGATTATGTGAATGTTGTTAAGATTTTTGTTAAGATAGTTTTATTTTCAGACAGCTGCCGTTACCAAAATTGTTAGACAGCAGTGATCAATCTGTTCGTTCAGTAATTACTAAACTGTTGTGAGAACGCATACTCTCTTCTTAGATTGAATAAATGCATATTAAAACATAAGACTGCTACATGCAATTTAAATTAATATATATACGCAGTTCGTGTATGGATAAAAATCATTACATTGTATACAACCGTAGTAGTAATCTAGTCGGCGTAGCGGCTGCAAAAATATAGAAGCTGAAATGGCTTATTTGATATATTGTTGAAAAGTATGCTTGACGATGCTAGTTTACGTAAACAACTCTCTAATTGAGGTGAATAATAGCGATCCTATATACAAAGTTAAAATTTAACAAAAAGGTCAAAAAAGATAAAACTTCAGTAAAGAAATAAAAGTGAAGAAGATAAAAATACGTTTTCCAAAATCAATTTAATTCACTTCAGTTGTACTTTACTATGTACAGATATTGCAGTAAAATACATAAATGGTTCAGAAATACTTATTATAATCCGACTATGAATTAAAAGCAATGATAAATAAATTCCAGCAACACTATATCATTGGTAGTATTAATAATGGTCAAGTCAGTGTTTACATTGTGAGAATTATTGGAAGTATACGCAGTAGTAGCAGTAGCAACAGTAGAAGTAATAGTGGTAATGGTAGCAACAGTAGTAATAGTACTACTGTTAATAGTAATAGTAGATGTTGATTTTGTGGTATTTGCTGTTTTATTAGTAAAGACCTTTTTAGTAGTTGTTGTTATATTTGTTGTTGTAGTATTGTAATTGGTAGTAGTAAAAGCTGCGCAGGAAATAGCGGAAAAAGTAGTTGTAGAAGTTCCCTTTGTAATCATAATAGTATTACCAGAAGTAATGCTTGTTGTAACAGAAGAATAGAAAATGTATTTGTAGCTAAAGTAATAGCAGTAGAAGAAAAAGCTCTGTCATAATAATAATAAAATTCAGATTACCCTTTCCAATTTCAGAAATAAAAAAATTCAACAGATTCAAAAGTCTTTCTATCTAATATTCTTCTCATGTATGTTTAAATGCATATATATATATATATATATATATATATATATATATATATATATATATATATATATATATATATATCATTTATAGATACGTGAGAAGAAAATGAGAAGCAAACGTTCTTGTATCTGATAAAAATTCATTATATTTTCGCACATGTACAGAGTAATAAAAACTTTATAAATTTTTCATAAGAATGATAACATTACTAATGCATAAATATTTCTGTATTGGTTTTTTGGCGTACACTGTAACAGTATAGTTCGCATAGAGCCACACGTTTCAGTCTAATTTTGCGTGTATAAAGGGTATTATTGCTACTTGAAAGTTATTTTGTGCTTATTCACAAATAATAAATGAAAGCGAGCATTATGTCTCCACACGAAAATATATTTAGTCATGATATTTAGTACAGTCTATACATGCGCGTTCGAAATATTAGAAGAGTCACATTCAAAAAAGTCTAGCGATGTGAATTCAAATCATCCCAAAAGAATGAAATATGCGCTGAGACTGTAATGAGTGCCAAAATCAGGCATTTGTAGATAAGTTAAATTTATCGAATTTGTGAATAATAACAATTTTTAACATCTGATACTCCAGTCGTGCCTACTTCACTTGCTACGATCTAATTTTCGAGATATAACTATCATCATTCAATAAAACTTAACAAAAGTATCTTTTGCAAGGGCGCATTTGAGAAAGAGATTACAGCTTTTGATCATACTGATTTGGGAATAACCTTTTTGCCCTATGTGAACCAGTTAATTACAAGGAAAGCCATGCCTACAAATTATTCCATATTTGTCGATGTTTCATTGATTGGCGTTATGAAGACCAGAAAATTTTGATAATTAATGTCAATCATGGCCGAGGTTTAAGGCGTTGTTTGAATTACAGGTGTTCATAATATATTGTAAACTTTATTTCAGTTAAATTTGGCCAATCGCTAAAATCATACTGATTATACACACTACAGGATTAGTGCATATATTTAGTGAGTTCGTTTTAAAGTCGCTTTATCTAAGACTTTATTTGAAGTCTTAAATACGGTATATACACACATTTGTATAGGAGATTGAAACTTCAGATTGTCTTAGTATTATTGGCCAAATATATAATGGATTTGGGCCGACGTGCTGGCTTCCACTAATGAGTCGCCAATAAGCACAAAATACATATGTAAATGTGATTACACTTTTTTTCATGCTGATAATAGTATGGAATTTTGGTACAATCTGAACCAATTTTTCGCTAACTACGCCATACCTAATACATAGTTGCGTGTACCTTAGCTCACTACAACCAACAGCATATAAATAATAGTCTGTTTTTTTATCCAAATATCACTTCTAAAATTAACTGCATACAAATTGCTGTACGATTAAAAAATGTAACTTAAAGCCTGACGGTTTAGAAAGAAAAAAATAAATTTCACACCCAGACGGACTGCATGTGCAATACATTAAAAGTTTAACAAATGTAAACTTCATTTCTTAACTTAAATTAACCTAGCATAATTTTAGAGAGGTTATCTTTTTTAAATGCGAATGAAAATGATCTCTTTCAGCAGGCATTATAGTCATGTTTAACGATAAAAATTATTTATGGAAATAACAGTATATGACTTGAAATAAACACAAATTCCAAATGATTCCACATGTTTCGCAACGCAATAAGTCAACCGTCGGCTATATGTACTAATGTGTTTTGACCTTCCATGCTCATCAACAAAGCACGACTTAAAACGAAATAGGTTGCGCGACATGGAGTGGATTGAATACCTGACCATTCCAGTGCACAACAAGGTTTTTGCATTTATTGACATTATTTTTATTTCCCATATTGGTACCGTCCTATTATCCCACATTCCCCACCCAAATATATAGTAGTTAAAGGGTGTAATACCGGCTCCTACTGATGATTCGCAAGTAGGCATCGAAACGAAAGTGCATGAGTTTATAATTTCCGTTCATGCTGTTCTTGGTTTATCCTTCAATACTATTGAACTAATTTGTTACTAGGTTTGCAACACTTAACACATACTTGCATATATATTGGTTCTCCTCAACAAACAGTATTTAACTGTTATATATTGAATTAAATGATGACATTCTTACCGCGAAATGTGATAACTGATATCGATCAAGGCCAGAGTCGATAGATTTACTGGAGTAACACGAGTTCAGTAATAGTTGTAACTATCAATTTCGGTGAACTATAGCTTACAGTGAATTCCATCATTTTAGCACCATGTACCATTGCGGTACTATAATATTGGTATCGATTAATGACACAAAAGCCATAGTCTTAGTATCCTTTACAGACTCGGTATATATGTATATATATTATATAGAGTGAGTTAGCGTTGAAGTCGCATTTGCGAGACTATACGATGTTAGCTACACTATTGCAGGTTTGCACATTCGTCTAGGAGATTGTATCGTCCAATTATCCCACATTCCTCAATCAAATATATAGTGGTTAAAGGGCGTATTACCGGCTCCTACTGATGAGTCGCCAGTAAGCACGAAACGAATGTGCATGAGATTATACTTTCCGTTCATGCTGCCTTTGGTTTATCCTTCTGGTCACAACTGAACTAATTTGTTACTAGGTTCGCAACACCTAATACACACTTGCATATATATTAGTTCTTCGCAACAAACAGTATTTAACTGTTATATATTGAATTGAATGATGTCATGCTTACCGCGAAATGTGATAACTGATATTGATCAAGGCCAGAGTGTATGGATTTACTGGAGTAGCAGGTGTTCAGAAATAGTTGTAAATCTCAATTTCGGTGAACTATAGCATACATTGGTTTCCATCATGATAGTACCATGTACCTTTTCGGTACTATAATGTTGGTATCGGTTACTGACACAATAGCCATAGTGTTAGTATCCTTTACAGACTCGGTATATATATTATATAGAGTGAGTTGGCGTTGAAGTCGCATTGTCGAAGACTTAATATGATGTTAGCTTCACTACTGCAGGTTTACACATTCGTCTAGGAGATTGTACCGTCCTATTATCCCACATTCCTTACCCAAATATATAGTGGTTAAAGGGCGTAATACCGGCTCCTACTGATGAGTCGCCAGTAAGCACGAAACGAATGTGCATGAGATTATACTTTCCGTTCATGCTGTCTTTGGTTTATCCTTCTGGTCACAACTGAACTAATTTGTTACTAGGTTCGCAACACCTAACACATACTTGCATATATATTAGTTCTCCGCAAAACAAACAGTATTTAACTGTTATATACTGAAGTTATCGATGTCATGCTTACCGCGAAATGTGAAAACTGATATTGATCAAGGCCAGAGTGTATGAGCAATACGTAACTGAA